>CAEGAE010080710.1:0-11067 GCA_903067095.1 Girardinus metallicus | reverse complement strand
ATCTATATATCTATATATATATATATATAGATAAATAGATAGATAGATAGATAGATATAATTTTTAATCCTTCATCCCTCCAAAAGACTCCTTTTAAGAAAATTATTTTTGTCTACAATATTCTTATGAACTGACATAATAGAAAAAGTATCAATCAGACGTATACCTTTAAAAAAAAAGTTCAAAGAGTCATTTGAATAGAAGCAAACACAACTGCCTTGAATTGAGTGAAATAAATTCAGTCTAACGGACTGAAGCTAAACTGAACTGAGTTGAATCAAACTGAAATGGAGTGAAGTGAACTGATTTGAACTGAACTGAATTTTGTTGAACTGAACTCAATTGACAGATGCAGTTGCATTGTATAGTGCCTTGCTAAAGTATCCACACCCTCTGTTATTTTATTGTAGCTTTATGTGAAAGTCAAAATCACATTTGTGCATAGTTGCGAAGTGGAGCGAAAAGAATAAATAGTTTTCAAAGGTTTTTACAAACAGAAATCTGGAAAGGGTGGTGTGCATTTTGCCACCCTTACAGCTGAAACCTTTTGTGGTGTATGACTTTGCAAAATTTATGGCGTATCTCTCAACAGGAATTCTCTGTAAGATTAACTGTTCAGCTCAATATTATTGGTTCATGCTTAAAGTTATTTTCGTTCAACGCAGAAATTTTTCGCTAATGTGGCACATAGGCCACGGTAACATAATACTTTATGTAAATTTATTTTGTTTTGTGACTTATATGTTCTTAACTAAGTGTGTTTTTTGGAGTTAGGACAAAAAGATTAATTAGTTTTGGTTATAAGACAGAGTATGTTGTTATTCATCGCCTGTCATTGTTTTTGGCAACTATATCAGTAATTCGCCAGCAGGGGTCAGTGTCGCTTCACCAATGACGAAGAGGTCGAGGGAGAAATGGCGCTCACAGGGAATGTATGAAAAATGGCGCACTACTTTCTGATGGGTCGATCACATCAACCTTCAGAGGAGGCGTTGGTGGCAACTTTTAACCATAGTTATGCAAAAATAAAGTTGTAAGGCCTAGTTCTGCTTTATCACCTAAAATCCAACAGAAGTTTGTGGCTTATTTTTATTTATTTGTTTTAGCGATACGGCCGTACTGTACCTTCTTTCTTTGTACTTGTTGGCCTACATAAACAGAAAGCCCACCGGAGGGCATTCTCGTCTTTGTGAGAACTTACTCTAACTTTCGGGTGCCTAAAGTCCAAACAGAACTTGGAAATAAATCTTTCCATTTTTCTGCTCCATCTTCTTGGAACCAGTTGTGGAAATACATGGATCCAAAGTTGTGTGTTGTCACCAAATGTTTCTAAGGCTGTTCTCGCCCAATGTTTCAACTGAGGAATCTTTTAACTAATTTATTTGTGGCGGTGCTAGCTTGTACGGTTTTGCTTTAAATGCTCTGTAAACTTTGTGTGCTTGGAAAGTATTTTCTTGTAAAAGCGATTTCTTTTTTGAATCTCAATGAGATTTTCCTGGTGAAACAAAGGTCAATAATATTAGTTATAATAACAAAGTGGTTGTAACCGGAGAAAATGCGAAACATTTCAAGGGGTGTGAACACTTTCAGTAGGCGGTGTAGATAAGAGATCATTTTCAATCAACTTTAAAAAAATAAATAAATAATTAAACTTTTACGGATAGCACGACGACAACACTTTTAGTGCATCTAAACTCCATGTAAGGAACATCTGCTCCAGGTGCAATAGCTGAAACAACCAGCTCCGAGATCCGACTTGCTCTTCTGGCGGGTTAAGCAGCTGTACATCTGCAACTATAAGTCTGGCCTTTAATTGGATCACAGGGTTGTTTCTGGTGGGTCTTCAAATGTCAGGCACGCCAGTTTGTTTTAATCAGCAGAGGTCTCAAAGCGGGAGTCCGTTTACACAATTTATGCCCGAGTTGAAAAGGTTTACTAAATGTAGCCATAAAAGTGCAGTGTGTGACTCCCTGTCAGCCCATACGGTGGCCAAGCCAAGGCCAGCAACTGGTCGATCCACTTGGGAGTGTAATAACAGATTAATGTGGCTTGCCAGGCCCCAACGACCAGACGTGTTTGACGTTAATGCTCCACTGTATATTATCCAGCCTGGAGAAATGTTGAATGTGAGCGATGGGATCCAAGGACAGCGATGTTTAGGTACTAATTACCAAACAGCAAGGCACAAGTCTTGCTCCATATTTCCTTACCCCTGTGGAAACACTCGGCAGGCTCCATTTATTTTCTTTGACTGTTGTTTCTGGCACGCCGGCGTCTCGGTAAACACCGCTCGCCCACCATTGTAAATCCGACAGGCGCAGATCTTTCAAGTTTTAGACTCCTTTGAGGAAAAATGGAGACGGATCGGATGGCGGCGCTCGGCTTTTCCGTCTTAATGAGAGAGTGGAGAAGAAGGATGGCGTTTGATCCCTGGCATGGAAGCCTCTATTTAAGCCTGTCAGCGGTCATCACTCTCTCTCTGTTATGGATAGAGAAACAAACCTGCACCGCTGGATTTGATCAGCTCAGTCGGTCGGGCGCGCTTAACCCTTTGCAGCACGTTCGCGATCGCCCCGGGGAGACCCTCTCGTCTCGGTGGCAACCTCGCGATCGCCATGCAAGAGAGGAAAAGGAAAGAGAAGAAAAGGCAGAAGCAGATCTGTGAAAATGTTGATTTATTTGCAGAGCTTCGCTGTGAGCAACTCTCTCAGTCATCAAGCTCCGGTTTCACATCATGTGTTTGTCCAAACCATACAAAAGCCTTATGGCTCTTCGAGGAAGTCTCGCTATAGTCGCAAACGCTACAGCAAGCCAAAAACAGCAAGCCCACCCCCCCCAAGACAAGTTTCCTCTCTCCTCTGTGTGGACACTGAGACTCCTAAACCTGAACTTTTTAAGCAGTGGATGTTGATGGACTCATCAGAGTGTGGAGCTGCAGGGCAGGGCTTCTGACCAGTACGGAACTGGTCTGGAAGATGGTTTTCATCGCGCCACTAATGGCTCTACCTAATCAGACCTGATTGGGCCGCTGAATAAATAGTACCTCCATTTATAATATCATGAGGTAACTCGAGACAAAATCAATACCTGAAGTGGATTTTTAACAAGTGGTGGTAGGGGGGGTGAGGGGGGGAGGGCACAAGCTTTAACTCCTTGCTGCAATGCATTTAATCCCAATGAGTCCATCAATCACAATGGCTTGTGTTTCAGATTTTTTCTTTTTTTTTTTTCTTTTTTATATTCAACAAAAGGCACAAAATTTGAAACTTTGTTCTCTAAAAGCCCCAACGTGGGCAAGTTTGTCCATTAAATGTCATTAAATCTTTCAAGAGTAGGATGGGAATCTCAAAACACTCATAAGCTAAAATAAAAACAAACCCCAAGAATTAATGTAGCAACACTGAGGGGGAGTGGAGGGGGTGGAAAAAAAAAAAGAAAAAGAAATGACGGACGATTGAAAACTGAGAATTGGAGCTGTCGCGTTCAGAAAGCTTTGGGCGTTAATCATCCATCACAGATGAAACAAGGTGTCTCTCCCCGGGAGCCGGAGCTCGATAATAAACACAGGAGTCAGGCTAGACTTCTGTGGGCTCGGGAATAAATAAAGCCAACAACCTTGACATCGGCAGCTAGTAAAATGTTTTGGCCGTGCTGTGGAGGACGTATGAAAGAGGGCTTTGTCTTACGAGGAACGTATAAGGACAGACACAATCGCGTTTGAGTGAAAAGGGTTTTGTCAGAAGTTTCGCAGCAGAGCCGACTAAAAGCTGGCTTCGGGTCAAGCTAAATAGGGTTCGATTTATCTTCTGCTCCGCTTCTGTTTTGCCATGTCTGCCGATGTGATTGAAATACCGTTTAAGTACAGGGAGCGCTGAATTATTGCAATCCATCACATCTGGAGCCGAAAAAGACAAAGATCTTATGTTTCTGCAGAGTGTCGCACGAAGAATATGCTGAGTAGTGTAAAATTTTTTTTTTTTTTTTTTCTGTTTGCTTATGGATGTTGTGTGTGTGTTGCTAGTTTATTGCGTTGGCGCTCATGATGGGGGGTAACGGGGGGGGGGGGGGGGGGGTTGGTGAGCTATTTGGCCAGTCTCCTCGCCACGTCCCTGTAGGCGTTCTCGATCTCGGCGTCTGCGGCGCAGGTGCTGGTGAACTCTTCGCGCGAGCCGGCGTTTTCCAGATACCGCCACACGCCTGTCATTTCTGACGGGATCTCGTAGTTGCGGTACTTCTTCGCGACGATCTAGGAAGGAAAACAAAGCGTTGTTAGTAGCTAGCCACTTCTTTAGTCCTTAACCTTCTTAAGGTTGTAGTAAGACATCACATCTTAATTTAGTATGTACAGTTGACGCCAGATATTCACATAAACAACGTAAAAAAGGGCATCGTTTAAACAGTGCTTTAAACCAGTGTTTTTCAACCCTGGTCCTCAAGAGACACACTGCCCTGCGTGTTTTAGGCATTTCCCTGCTTCAGCACACATGATTTCAATTGACGGCTGATTGACAGGCTTTTGCTGAGCTCCAGTCATCTGAATGGGGTGTGTTGGGAAAACACTGCTTTAAACTATATGACTTTATCAAACATGTTGGGTATCCTTCCACAAGATCAATTGCTGAAATTTTGGCCCAGGTTTACACACACCTTTTTTTATCTCTACCTCTAAATTGCCATTGCGACTAACATCAAGGCCGTATGTGAGCCCAAGATTTTTTTTTTTTGTTTGAATAATGTTCTTTTCTCATAAAGCCATCCGTTTTCTGTCCCTGTTATTCTTCAAGTGTAACAACAGTCAACTTCAATTTTAGTTTCGTTAGACCACGGGACATCTTTTTAAGGTTTTTGTCCTCAAGTGATGCAAACTGGTTTTTTATGCTGCCTATGGAATAATGGCTCCTTCCTGACTGAGTGGGCTTACAGTGCGTGTTGACACAGGACTCATTTCACTATGACTAACTTCAGCCAGCATTTTTTTTTGTCAGTCTATTGCTTTCGTTCTACAGTTCATTTGCACATTTCACACTAACACACACTCATGTCTGTGAACCCATCTCCTTCCAAACAGTACGGTGGCTAAACATTCTTCTAGTGATGATATTTGTATTTAATTGTTCAAACAGATGAGGGTGATGTATTAGGACATTTGTTAAATTTATCCAAGGATGAACCTAACTTGTTGAGGTACAAAATTAACATGGCTATAACATAAAAAGCAACTTAGAATACATTCTTACTGCTATATGGTGTTTTCTTTTTCTTTTCCTGTTTAAACTTTGCTTTAGGCAACGTAAGCTCTTCTGCCTATAACAACAGAATGGCAGAAATACAAAAAGCACGTTTTGTACTTTTTTTTAACACTGAAAATGTTATAATTTTTTATATTATGTCTTTGTATTATAAGTTATGACTTGGTAATGGTCTCCACTCTACAACTAAGCCCTTCTTTTCTTCTGTAAGCATTTGTGCCCCAGTCGTCTGGTAACGTCGAGGTATATCGAAAGGCAACTCAAACTGCTTTTGAAGAAAGGCAACCTGAGTAGAAACCGGAAAAATTTTACTTCCACACTTTTATCCCGCAGTGTACACGTCCCTAATAAAGTGGCCAGTATTCCAAAGAGATTATTTGCCGTAAATAAACCTTCACATGCTCCAATCTTGTGAAACTGCACTCTAAACTGAGTGAGAATAAAATAGCATTATTTTTTTTTACTTGGTTACTGTGAGATCACACTACTACAAACATTAATAAGATTAATTTGTTATTGCCAATAAGTGTGAAGTGTGTTACATATGTTCAGATTTAAATTTATAACAAGAATATTATCCTAATTTTAAAAATGTACACACTATTGTACTGAATACTAGCTGTACACGCAGGAAAAATACTTCAACTGTTCCCATCATCCGCCTCAGTTCCAGGTCATATAGAAACCTTAACCTACCTTCACTATATGCAGCTTGGGCAGCAGGTTGCAGTCTGCCAGGGTGAGTTCATTTCCATCCAGGAACAGCCGTTTGGAGGCCTTTTCTTCCTCCATGCTGTTTGCGTCGATCTCTTCAGGCAGGGGGCTTGTGAGGTAATCGTCTAGCTTCTTCAGGGCTTTGGTTAGACCTTTCTCTAGAGCTGAAATGCACAAATCAAAAACACTCATTGTCACACACGCTGATAAGTTAATGCACCTTAAAGGTCGTTGAGTGTGTGTAACAAAAGTCCCCGCTAGATGGCAGCAAAGTAAATGAGGATCTAAGTTAAAGCCTGAAAAGTTGAGCTCTGCTGCGATCTAGTGGCAAAACATAATAAAAACTGTTGTTATAACAGTGTAAAGCTGCGGATGTAAATGCATATGTACAGGTACATGGCAGAAAATGAGCTCCCTACCGGCATTGGCCTCGGCTTTGGTGTTCTTGATGAAGGCTGAGAACTTGGCGAAGATGTCGTTTCCAGCTGTATTGGACTCTCTGTGCCTGGCAGCCAGTTTGGGATACCTGAGCGGGCATGGGGAGTGGGCCGGAAGGTACAGTCAGACCAAGGCATCTGGATGGAATTAACACCTGGACTGAAGCTTAGCACCGAATTTAAAACGCGTTACAGAAGTGCACTGAACTGGCATCCCACCTCGTTTGGCGTACGCACACTAGGGTCCATTTAAAACGTAAAAAACTTTACAGGCAATAAAAGAAGAATTAGGTAATCTGGCGTTCTCAGTCAGACTTTGAAGACATTTTAAGAGACATTAATAGAACCCAATAAACCCATCTTAGCTTTGGTTAAATATCATTAAACATGTGGGATAGAGCTTTAAATATGGATAGTTGAAATTTCTAGTCACTGATTTAATGGTATCTGTGGCATATAAACATCAACAAAATCCCCGAAATAACAGTTTTATCAGAAAATGTCAGCTTTCATCAAAGCTAGCCATCCCTTACTCGACTAAACGGCTTCCTGCTCCTTCAAAAACAACACGAAGTTGTCATAAATCCAACCAAAAGCAGGCGGTGTGCAGTCTGATAAAACACACATGGTGTTGTAAAGCTTTCCATGTGAATTACTTTGGAGGGCAGAGAACTTCCTCAAGAAACTCCTCGATCTTGTTGATGTCGGTCCTGACGTCACCGTCGAAGGTTAGGAAAGGGGGGTGCGTCCCCGGAGCCAGCTTCTGCAGATCTTCTGGCTTCCTGCAGAGGACACAGGGACAACAAGCTGTCACATAAAAACCGACAGTAGCACAAAGTGCGCAGCGAGCAGCTCTTTCTTCACCTTTTGAGGTCAACAGTTGTGACGTTGAAGACCACTCCTTTGAGCCAGAGGATCATGAAGAGACGCTGGGAAAAAGGACAGTTGCCGATGCTTTCTCCATCACTTCCTGCCTGCACACAGACACAATGTACAATAAGGTCAGTCAGGCTGCTGGATTACATTTGAAGTTGAAACCAGATGTTTAACATTTTTTCTATGTTTTTAGTTGGTTACAATGGCTCCAACACTTTGTGACTGGGGTCAAACATTTTTTGTTTTTGACCCACAAGTCTCTCACAATAGTCTGCTGGAATATGTACATACCAATGTGAACTATGCACAGCTTCTGCTCCAGAACTTAAGTAGAATACCTTGTGTAGATGTAAGCTGGTAAAAGTGTTATTATCTAACGTGAAACAAGTTCTGTACTGTCCTGGGTTCAAAGGCCACTCATTCAGGAAGAAGAACTCCAACAGAAACATGGAAAAAAATCTATTAGAGATTGCAAATGGACACAGGAAAATGGACCTTGATTCTTGGAGACGTCTCGTTTGTGGTCTTGATTATTAATAGATTTGAAGCAAAAAGGGAGAAATTTGCAAAACCGAGAACACCATCCCAGCTGGGAAGCACAGGGTTGGCAGCATCGTGTTACGTGGGCACTTTGCTACAGAAGGGATTAGTGCACTAAAAAAAATGTTAGGGGAAGAACATCGTGTGGAAATATGAAACTTTCATCTCAAGGCATCAGCCAGGTGGTTAAATCTCGGGTACAAAGAGGTCTTCCAAATCGACTTTGACTTCGGCCATACAGCCCAGTTTAAAGAATTTAAACTCAATGTTTTGTAGAGACCATCACAAAGTTCTGATCTCAATCCCATAGAAAATTTGAGGGTAGAAAAGGTTGTGTGAGCAAAGAGTCCTACAAACCTTACTCTGTAACAGCAGGTCTCTAGAGGAATGGGCCAAAATTCCAAAATTGACAAAAACTTGTGGAAGGAGACCCAAAACCTTTGACAAAAGTCATACAGAAGACGAGCAATACAACCAAGTACTGAAGAAATGCATGTAAACTTCTGAACTTGAGAAAAGTTTCAACTCAGATTCTCAGAGTGTTTCTAAATAGCTTAGCATGAGGAAATAGTGAATGTAAATATGCGTTTTGTTGGTCTATCCCTATTCAAATTGGTCTGTGACTATGACAGGGAAAAATATGGAAAAGTTCTTGATGGGGAAAAAAAAAGCTTTTGCAAGACCTTGTTGGCTAAAGTAGCAAGATGGGAGGCAGGGACCTTCAAACCTTCATGCAGAAGATTAATGAAATAATCTTCAGCATGAAGACTATTCATGCAGAATAATTGGCAGCATTTCCATGAGGGAAATAGTACTATGACAAGCTATATACGTTTATACTGCTCATATAGAATTAATCAAATAGTAAACATATGTCAGTAAATATGAGGTCTTTTTTATCTTAATGTTCTAGAGATTAGACATAACATGCAGAAAAGCCTGCAAAATGTCACGATGTACTCCAGCTATCAGACGAAAACACGACAAACTTTTCGTAGATGTTTATCTTATTTTTCTTAATCAGTCAAATGAGGACAGAGCCTGTTGTTCGTTGTCTTTTTGAGAGCAACATAGAAACGATTCCTCTTCATCTTCCATTTGTGTACATGCTGAGATATCCTGTGTCGGCATGTAGAGTACCATCACTGACACCTGATCCAGTGGATCGGTTGAATTGAGCATATCGATTGCATCTCCAGGTTCACCGGCCGCTGGGGCGCGTGGAGCAGGATCTGACCCGCCGCCATGCAGAGAATAGGAGCAATGACCCCTGGGTTAGTGTCTGGAGCTGGTCCCCATCATTCAGCGCATTAATGATCTGGTAATTAAAGTTTCTTGAACCTTCGTTTATAACCGAAAAGAGCACGATGTGGTTCTCCTTTCGGTTATATGGAAAATGAATCCTACAGCTTATTTTTCAACTTTTTCATACACAAGTCAAAAAAGGAAAATACTGCAAGAAACACAAGACAAGACTAGATAAATAAAATTTAATTTCCTGTCAATGGCAAGCCCAAAGTGTCAACTGAAAAATGTGTAGGTTAAGATTATTATACCTTCACCTTGTTATACAGAAGGCATAATAAAAAGCAAAGCAGCAGAATATCCATCCATCCATATTCCAATATTTCCTATATATTTTTTGAAAACGTATCTCCAGCTATGGCAAACTCATAAATGAAAGCCTAATCAAACATTATTATATTTGTTTGTATGACTTTTATACAAATTTTTTTTAATTTAAGAGTGAAAATCACGCCTCACAGTTATCCCACACCTGAATCCGTCTAACTGAACTATAGATGTTTTTCATATTTGTCCTGACCTGACCTCTATTTTTTTGCAACAAGTCAGAATGTGCTGCATTGTGTTTGTTTATTGGATAAAATCTCCATAAAATACAAGTCTGAGGAAAGAAAATGAGGGAAAACGTCAGCAAGCCAGAAGAATGAGGCATTTGCAGTGTTTACATACCTACATGTGCTTATGTCTACACAGCACTGAGACCAGAAAACTGAAGCCCCAGGCTAAAAGCAGCTGAGTCAACTGGATGTTCAACAGCCATTGATGCTCTCAGGGCTGCCTGTGTGTATTGTTATGGCCGGGTTCGTTTGCATGGAGGTAACACAATACACATACAACAGATAGTAGTCAATCAACATCTAGAAAGTGGCGGAAAATAGCCGTCATGTGGGAAGACCTGGTAGTGAAGCCAGTGATTTGTCAGCTTATTTGAAGCTCATAAATGCAGCAGCTTCTTTGAAAACAGAACTTCAGTGAAGGTTTTATAAACTTAGCACAGTGGACCCTAATTCCTCCCAATGTTTCCAACATGACAATCAGTAATTCCTGGACTTTATTTAGTAACTGAATGCAAAACAACTGCTGAGTGATGGCTTTAACCCAGATGCTAGTTTTAACTCAACACTGAGTCATGACCCCGTTTGTTTGGTTGTGGTAGAGAAAGAGTCTCATCGTTTTACAACCGTGCAGCACTCTGACTTTACTGAGACTCTTTCACATGAATAAAAGTAAAGATGGTAAAATGTTTCTGTTTAATAATGCAAATATAAGTTAGTCCTGTTGCGTTGCATTTCTCTAAAAAAAAGGGATTCTATGCTAACAATATTATTAGCCTTCTACCCGTTGAGTAGTTAGCACATGCTAGTGCTAGCTATGTTATGTTGACCGAAGAATCTGTCATAAATTCAACAGCAACAGGCCTGCTTACAATTTTATACAGCCAATAAAATATTATTAGACTTTTATCTAATACTTTTAGATAAACAAAAAATAAAACATACTAATGTTATTTAAAAAGGGTTTATGGGTTTCTCTTTCAATCCATGAGTGTAGCTCACCTGAACAAGTCTCTTTTCTGCTTATTATTTGAGATTGTTATAAATAAATCCTAATTATGATAATGATATATCCATTGCCTTTGTCATAATTATCATAAAAGTTAAAAGATGCATCTTTTAAAGAGATTTTGAGAATATGCGATTATTAAACTTGGTTTAATATTTTTTAACCTTATGCCTGAATTGAATTGCAATTACGTAAAATAGATAATTTTGTGTTTTTCCTGTTAAACAGATTATAAATTCAGTAGAACTTGTTAAAAATAACAATAGACCTTTTTCACGCTTCCGCGTTTTAAAGCGGATGTGGGGTTTGACAATTTCCGGTGGCTATAGCGTTAGCATTAAAAGGCTAGGAAAATGGCTCAGTCTCGGCGGAGTTGTTTTTGT
>CAEGAE010080707.1:0-27099 GCA_903067095.1 Girardinus metallicus | reverse complement strand
TATATATATATATATATATATATATATATAGTCAAGAACACCCAAGATCATCCCACTTCCCCGTGCTGGATATTTTAGTTTAACAGTAACAATAAATGAAGATACCTTTAACATTTGACTTCTAGACCCAACAGTAGACTTAGACTTCAATAAAATCAATCAGGTTGTGTGTGTTGTTTTTGTCTCCTGCAAACTTTGCTTAATTTTACTTATTTTTTTATCTAATCATAAGAAATCATAGTTAAGCAGAAAGAGTGTCATGAAACAGAAACAGCAGGCTTCCTGGAAAAGGAGGAAGTAAGTTTCCAGCTTGCAGATTCATAAAAATAGTTGAGAATACTCCTTATTTCAAGGTATAAAAGTTTTAAAGAATGAAATCTAAACATTTTGAGTAATTGAATAAGGCCCCAAGTAAAATACTTATATTAATATTGGTTTACTTATAAGAATACTTACACTTACACTTGTGGGAATACTTATAAGTAAAACAAGTAAATGTAACTTTGGTATCGAATAATTAGAATAATCATCTTTGGGACTCGCTGAGTTACTAAAAACCAACCTGGTTCAGTAACAAGTGCACGTTGTGATAAAAGAGAAAGAGAGGCAGTTAACAGGTGTGACCTGTAGAACTAGTTGGCTGTAGGCTGCTCAGTTTGGCTAATTCACAGGGGAAAGAAGAGTGGGGCATCTGGATGGAGGTCGTCAGAAACCAGGCGAGTCTTTCTCGTCCCCAGTTTTAAACAGAGTTTACCGCAGTTCTGGACAGGGTAAATCCCAGCAGATTTAGGAAACTCAATTCAGCTCCAGCTCCGTTAGACGGAGAGCTGGTAGCACATCTCTCCCTCAGAAGAGGAAGTAGAGAGTGAGCAAGTAGAGAGAGAAGGGGGCGATGGGTGTTGCGCAACCCTCGTTTTTCGGGGGTTGCGTTCCGAAAAGAACCCGTGATAGGCTAAATCCGTGAAGCAGTTCCCTTTATTTTTTACAATTATTATACAGCATAATTAAATACTCTACATTGAAACCAAATAACAAAACCTGTTTTCAGGTCAGCGGATGTGCATCAATTGGGCCTTAATGTCATCTGGCGTTGTGTCATTAAAGCCGTCTCCTCAAAGCTGTTTTGCGAGATTCACAGCTGTATCTACGGCAGAGCGCTGGATCTCGTCAAGCGAGCCTCCGGTCTGGCTTTGCGCTGCTGCAGGCCGCAGTTTTTTCCAGCAGCAATTCAAAGTTTCAGTTTCCATCTCCTGAATGGCCAATCTGTATTACGTACATTTAAATACCGTAACGTTATTGGCATACAGGTAGAGAAGAAGCTCGGAGACTGTTTGCCCAATCATACGGTCAATCAGGACGAAGAACACAATGCAATCCGCGAAGCAGCGAGACCGTGAAAGGTGAACCTCGTTATAGCGAGGGTTCACTGTAATTACAAACATACATGATCTGGAAATAGTAAAACTGCATCTAGGTTCTGAGTCTAAAAAGAGGAGTCTTTCTGTAATAATCAAACTTCATATTGTTTTTTATTTTTGTTTCTTTCTGTATGCATCCTCTTCCTTTTCTTGACTTTATTACAATTTGAATCATACAACAAAAAACCTAAAGTACATTTTTAGGTGTATAACTTGACTACATTAAATCCGATTTTCCTCTTTTTGTTGTAAAAACATTTTTGACAAAGTCATTGTACTTACCAGTGCTAGATAATCTTGCAGACTAACTGTTTCCAACTCCCCTACGGCTTAGATTTTTGTGGTTTGCTTGATGGAACAAACCTTTCCTGTTTTTATGCTTTCAGTGGGTGTGGCTTTTGGTACAAGGTACAGCGTCAGATTAGTGTTCTTTGACACAGTTTTACAACTGGTTTCAATTCTACAGCAATAGAAACTGAGCAGTGATTATAACTAAAAAAAAAATAAGCAAGGCAGCTTAACTCTGCACAACTTTATATATTCTTTTTATACAATTAGAATTAAGTACTGACAGTAGAAATAAGTTTTTTCAGCAATCTTTTTGTTAAGGAAGAATTCACATTACATTTATTATAATCAGTTTATAATAAATAAATATGCTGATAAATAGTCAAAGCATAATCATACTTTATATGAACACTTAACGTTCTTTGGCTAAAAGAGGTTGTTTAACGCTGCAATAGTGGGTTACTTGATTTCATGCGTCTCAATCTTTTCCAGATGTGAATGTGAACATACAATGTAAGGGGTGTGAGCTGTCTTAAAATCCTCATGCACATTCCTGGATCCAAATCCATTTTATAAGTAAGCTGGTTTGATTAGACTGTGTTCTCTATCTTTTCTGTAGTCAAATACAAAGTCAAATAGAGGTTTTGTTCTAAGGTGTGGTAGAGCAGGGTGGAGATGGCATCTGCTGTAGACCAGTTTACTCTCTCGGCAAATTCTGGGAAGATAGTGGGAGAGGCACAATTTAGTGCAACTCTTTGAAATCTGCTCAAAGCATTTCTCAGCTTTCAGTGCCAATGGTTCTGATTCTTGATGTATTCAGAAGTGTTAAATGTGGAAATTTTGCCCTAATACATTTACATTTTGATATCAACCGACATTGAGGGAAGAGACGGGCTCATGTTTTGATTGGTGTTGCTAAGCACTTTTGTTTAACCAACCTTTGTCATGAGGGTGTGTTAACATTGCACTCTAGATGTTATTTCAACCAGGTACAGCCATCTTTTCAAAATCTGTTCCTCAGCAGGTCTAACACCCTAATGTTCTTATTGGATTTCATGTTACTTATGGATCTTTATAATCTGGAGAAAGTTACTCATCTTCTACAGGTTTAACCAGATTTTAAAAATTGATTCAACCTATAGAGCACAGCAGACGCACCCAGTTTCCAAAGCCTTATTGTCTGACCAGACATAAGCCATGTCCCTTAACCTCTGGTTATATGGGCTTCCTAACTCAATAATTTTTGTTTAAATTTTTTAGGGTTTAATAGATTTTCTGTTAAAAATCTGGGCAAAAAAATAAAAATACTCTTCAGACATAGGATGTTTGTACTTAGGGAAGGCACATGAAGTACTTATGTACTTCCAAGTACATTACAATCCACTAATGTGGTCATTTCAGAAAGGAAAGCATTAGTTGAAGTCACAACTCTCTCAGGCCAAGTGGAGCACTGACATGACTGAAATTTAGTATTTTTAGGTTCAACCAGTATTCTGAACTGATCAATTTGTTGTATATTGTTTCAGGTGTTGAGTGGTGACAGTAGGTAAAGTTTTCAGGCACAATTTTATTTCATTGGTTCAGATAGAGCAGAAAGGTCAGTTTCAGTTGCATTCGTCACTGTAGAGGTGCTGCTAGTGTAACCAGATTTGGTGTTGTTGGCCATTGGCACATCTAAAGATTTCAGCATGAACTTGTTGGTTGCATCATCATGAGGTCCAGCTTCTTCAAAGTTGCCTAGGGGGGGTGGGGGGGAAATATATATATTAAAAAAAAAAAAAAAAAAAAAATAAAAAAAGTATTTATAGGGACAACTTAAACTAAACTCAGCAAGATGTTAAGACGGTACCTTTCAGTCCAGTTTCATTTTCAGCATCTAGTTCAGACGTAGCACGCTCATGAAGCAGTCCCTTCCCCAGATCTGGAAGACAGACACCATTTCACCAAGATGATCAAGGTACGCCTTTTAAATATCCACTTAAACCAGGGGTGGGTAACTCCAGGCCTCAAAGTCTTACAACTTTCAGATGCGTTTCTACTTCAACACACCCAAGTCAAATAATGATGTCATTAGCAGGACTCTGGAGAACTTGACTGCACTTAGGAGGTGATTCAGCTGTTTGAAGTGTGTTGGACCAGGGAGACATCTAAGAGCTGCAGGACACTGGCCCTTGAGGACCAGGATTGTCCACCCCTGACTTAAACCCACCAGTTTTGTAGATGCCACTTCTCCAGTGGCTGCCATACAGTGTCGGTCTATAAATTTTCTGGATGACACTAGGGAGCTCCTCAAAAGGAAGACGGCCACTTTTACTTGATGGCAAAATAGTCAGGGGACCCACTCTGGCCTCTTGCTTCCACAGAGCTGAAAAATTAGGTGCATCAGAAACCATTTAGTCAATGCAAACAGACATGAGGGAGAGAGTCTTTACCCTTTTTAGTCTTCAACCCACTCCACCACATTGAGTCAGCAGCAGCCACCTTCCCAAAACCACGAGGACCGACCATTCCAGGAATGCCAGACTTTCCTGACACTTGATTTTGGGCTTTGCAGTAGCCACACAAGTAGTCATTGCCATCAGCTGACCGCCATCTGAGGAGAAGAGTCAGTCTCATTCATGTCACACTGCCAACTCATTTACCAATTTCACTCACCTTCCATTCAGGAAAGTGCAGGCCTTGTTTGGTGCTTCGGCATCATTTACTGGCAAAGCAGTTAAGTGGCATGTGATGTAGAGCTAAAGAGAAAGAAAGTTAGAACTAATCTCAAGTTGTGTGCTAAGGTAGAGAAATACATCCTCACCTGTCCTCTGTCATCATTGTGGAACTTGAAAGAGTCAATGGTCAACTGCAGCTTGTCATCTCTGGTCCTGGGCAAGAACTGTGCCTTCGAGTTTGGAAGCTGAGAGTCAACCAAGCATCTACAGAAAAAAAATGTCCACACACCATGTTTGGTAAACTCACTTTAGTTACTTATGGAGGTACTTCGACACCTAGAATCTTCAGTTTCTCACCCATTTTCAATGAAGACATATTTGGGATCAGAGTTTAGAGCTGGTTGAAGTGTGGCCACACAGCTGCTCAGAAACACCCTGAGACCCATGTGGTGGCCAATCCTCACAGAGGCCTCAAGGTTGATTGGCTCACCAAGGAAAAACACATTGGCACCCCTTTCATACAGCCAGTCATCTGGAGAAAACATGGGGGGTGAGCTGGAATTAAGCCCGAGAGCTGAGGGAAGAACTGAACACACCATTCATTAGCTTCAAGCTAAAGTGTAGAGTTTCCACTCCAGCTTGGGTAGATGTGAAGGGAATCCATGTTGGCATGAGTGAAGAGCTGGATACACCATATTTCCTATAAAAGCAGAGACTTTACAGGTAAAAACCAGCTTTTCAATAATTTAAACATTCAATAGGAAACGAGAGAGACCTTTCATAATGGCATTCAACTGGGATTACCGCCTCATCCATGTGAACTACCCCACTAGGGGACACCAGAGGAGTGTAAACAAGGAGGTTTGTGTAGATGAGGGAGTCCTTAGTCATCTGGAAGAGCAGCAAGTTTAGAAACAGGATGTACATAGTGGAATAACCAGCAGCAGAGTAGGTCCAGTTACCCAGTGTTTGGTGCCACAGTCATCCAGCCCAACAACAATCCTGTATTCCTCTGCAGAAGTAGCTGTAGCTCTGCAAAACTCATTGTCCTCCACACCAAGACGCAGCTCCCGATTGTCCACCGGAGCACCAACTGCAAACATGTCAGCAGCAATCACCACTTCTAGAGAGTCAGGGTGGCAGACCACACTGACTGTGCTGACTAGTTCTGGCTGGTGCTGCTCCTGCTGAACCACGGCAAGAGTCTGCTGCGGCCGTGGTCTTGGAAGAGAGGAATACGGCACGTACAGCGAGGATTTAAGAGCCAGCGCTAAATGAGGGCAGACTCCCGAAAACATGACCCCTAAAAGGAGGTTACACCAAAGCCAAAACATATCCATGAAAACCCACAACCAGTTTGGCAAACCGGTTCAGACTGCAAGTGCTACTGACTGACCCACAAGACAGTGAACCAAGCACCGCAGTGTTGATATTTAAATCATAGCTGAGCACACCTGAGCTCAATTACTCCTAATTAGCTGCTTCCACACTACACGCCCTTCTTTCTGACCCAGACTCACTTTAAAAACAGAAAATTTACACATTCTTTGTTAAGGTTTGAAGATGTATAAGAAAAAATGATTTTCTGAATTACATCTCCGTCCAGTTGATGGTGGAGTTTACATAGTTTACATACACAAAGTATGTAAAGTTAGCTGCCAGAAAACGCTATAGAGGAAGAAGAATCCTTTGTTAAGTCATTTAAGACCATGTGCACAAAATAACCATGTTAGAATAGTGGGAAATGAGAAGGCAGATAAAATGATAAAAGAAGCAAATAAAAGAGAAAATGTAGGTAAAAAGGTCCAAACTTGAAGGCAAAAGTATATTTTGGATCAAAGCGATAAAACAGTAGCAACTTTTTTTTATGAACCAAAACGTCTGTACAACATTCAGAGCAATGTCAGAGTCAAAACAAGGAGCCAATAGGAGAGAAAAGATATTTATGAATACAATAAGAATTTCTCACTGAAACTTCAATTGAACCCTCTCATGTAAAAAAACATGAAAATCAAACCAGAATAATGTTAATTAGATTTTGCATCACTGGGGAACCAAGTTTTAAGGATATATACATATTTTTTTTCCCCAGATTCTTGTTTTTAAATATGTATCAGAAGTGTGTTGAAGGTTTGACCCAGAAGATGGCAGTAATGCATCAGTTTGGATACCAAGTTTGAACTTCATTTTCCACACTTACATTAATACAACCGTTTTTTCATTAAAAAAAACAGGGCCAGTCCAAGGTACAAGCAGGACGGTTCCCCAGCTAGCTTTCTTTTTATTTAGTGAGGTCAGAAATGCAAAAAGATGCTTTTTGTATTTTCTCCTGTAGAAGCAGTTTCTTAAACTCTGTGGTTTCCCACCCTGTTTCTGTGCATCATTTCAGACCTTTCATCTGCTGCCTCGCTGTGTGCAGACCAACCACTGTGTTCTAACAGCTGCTCTTGCTTTGAGGCTGTCTTCCTGTTCTTCAGGGTGAGGAACAATAAAAACCAAAGGGTTGTCCCAAACGCCTCACAGCAGAAAGCAGAGCGGGACGACTACATTATGACCTATCGCTAAAATATTTGTCAGGTTTTCTTCAAATGCAAAGACCATGAAGACACATCTACAGTTTCTTCTCCTCCTTATTCAGCTCTTTGAAGGTAAGGTGATTTCCACTTTCCACACAGAAATTTTTTTCTCAGTAGTTCAAGCTCGGTCAGACTGGATGAAGAGCAACAGCAAAGAGCAATTTTCACAGATTCTCTAATTGATTCAGTACTGGATTTGACTAGGCCATTTTAACACACGAAGACGCTTTGATTTAAACTGTAACTCCAGCTGTATCTTCGTAGTCTGGAAGGTGAATCTTCATCTCAATCTTAAGTTTTTTGCACGTTGTCTTCCAGGATTGTCCTGCTCTTCTCTCCATCTTGACCATCTCCTCTGTCCTTTCAATGCGCAGTATTAATTTTCTGCTACATATGTATATTGACATGACTTTCCAGCAGGAATTTTTGGAACCATGATCTAAATTAATAAACTAACCTGACTTGTTTGTATTTAACCAGCGGCTGACTCGTTATTTTTTCTCCCAGCCTGTGCAGAGGTGATCTTTCAGCAACTGGCAGAGGACCGATCTCTGGTTCTTTCCTGCACCCCTCAGCAGGAATGGGGTCACCTGGTGGGACTCCATCTCTACCACCGCAGCCCCCAGAGCCAGACCACTCTGCTCTCTGTGGCCGAGGGCAGCACAGTCAGGAAGGACCCAGAGCGCGAGGCCCGTCTGCAGCTCAGCGGGGGGCTGAACTCGCCAAGGATCAACGTTAGCATCTCCCACCTGCAGCTGAGTGATACGGGACTTTACATGTGGGAGCTGAGTTACAGACAGAAGAACAGCTCAAATCAGGTCATCCTCGGGGCACTGAGGTACTTCCTGCTGGTGGAAGGGGAAGGTGTGTAGCTCACTGCAGTTTAAATTAAATAGGTTGACAGATTTATTCTAACAATGATGTGTTTCTGGTCCAGGGAGATTATGTGGGTGCTCTCATGGTTACATCCCTCTGCTCCTCACCATATCTGCAGCAGCAGGTCTTCTAATGTTGACAGTGAGCTTATTGGCCATGGAGAAATGTGTGAGTAGTTATTTTATTCCTCTCAAATGCAGATTTATCAAATAGATTTTCTCTCTGATCTGTTTTCCCGCCATAAATCTCTACAGCAGCTGCTTATGGGAGTAATAACTGAAAATGAAAACCATTATTTAAGCCATCTGCTTATCTAGAGCAGCTAATGATGACTGATTATAATGTAATAAAACATTCTCAAATCATCACAAAGTAAAAAAAAAAAACTACAATTCTAATACATTTCATTTCCAGAAAATGCTAAGCAATCAAAAATGCAGAATTTCTTTATACAGAAAATGTAATTTAAAGGATTGAAGTTTGGTTGGTAAAACAAATAGTTCATACATTTTGATATTTATTTCCTTTTGGCTGCAACTTATTTAACAAAACTTGATGCTTATTTAATCCCAAAAAGGATTCTTCACTTTTCCCAACCATTGACATTAAAAAACACAAACAGAAGCAAAATAAGATACAATTTGAATAGCACTTCAGCTGCAAAACCTCTGTAGTTTCTGAGTAAGGAGAAGTTATCCTATTCTGTTTCCTGGTGGAAGCCAACAGATTTTCAGAAGCTCAATCTCAGTCTGATCTGATCAAACACGATTATGTTTGCGTTTGTGATGGTAGGACAGAGCAGGCTTCTCTCTGGCATATCTTTCAAGCAGCTAGATTGTATACAGACAGTTTCTGAAAATATAATTGTTTTGCAGGTAAGATTAAGGCATCATCGCCCATCGCAGCCTCATTCCCCCATCTATGAGGAAATGAGCAGGAAGCAGCAGAGCGCAGGAAGCCCCAAAATAACCCAGGAAGCCTCTCCGCAACCAGAGGAAGTCAACTTCCCAGTTTACGCCAACCCAAACATCCGGCAGCCACAGGACAACTACTACGCCTGTCCCCGACAGCTGGCCGTCAGAGTGTGAACTTCGGCATCACACCGGCAGGAAGTGATGTTGACACAATCAATAAAAACAAAGGACAGCCAAAGGGACAAGAAAAAAATGCTATTTTATTAATATTTGAAAGAAGCTCCATAGTTCATGAAAACATTTGTTTCGGTGCATGTCATTTAACAATCACATTCTATGAGGAGAAAGATATACAGAGAAAACAAAAATAAAACATTACAAGCCACTGACTTCTCATTAACTCTCAGTAACAACATTTTTACTTATTTAAAAAAAAAAAAAGGCGAAAAAAAAAAAAAGCAGCCCTAATCCCACCTCCCACCCTCCGTAACATAAAACCAAGGAAAGGAAACAAAGATCAAAAACCTGTGAGGGTGACAGGCTAGAATCCCACAGTGCTAAAGTGTGAGATGCTCATTGGTTTAGGAATACACAGCATGGCGATGTAGCGCTAGGTCAATCTGAAGAGGGACCAAGGGGGAAGCTGGAGGTGGTGGGCTTCACCCCGCCCATCCGTTTGTCCCCTTAGAGAACAACTAAAACAAATAAAAACAAATCAGAACCCCTGCAATAAAACAGCCACTTAGAAGAAGCGGGCCATAAAATCCCCCCCGACCCCTGTTTACCTTCTGCCCCGCCCAACACTTGTGCATAGATTCATGATCCTTTTACAACCAGCTCATGTTTCACATTACATCCTCCGAAAAGATCTGAAACAATAATGCTCCAAAACAAGTCTGATTAATCTATTAATAATAATAACAATAATAATACCCGCAGCGGGAGAACGAGAGAGACAGAAAGATTAATGCACAATGTTCCTGATTCAGTCAGGACGGGACCTCATTAAGAAAAACACAAGGATTCAAACATACAGCATTTGCATGTTATTCACCATATTTTTTTTTGTCTTTTTTTTTAAACAAACTCATTGACCACTTTTGTTCTTAAAAGTAAAGCAATTTTAATATATAGATTTATATTATAAAGCACTCCATTTTTGTTTAAAAGTCCATTATTTGGTTATTATGTAACTGCTACGGCTTTAGAAACAAAAAAGAAAAGGTATTTTCTTCTGAAATCCATAACTTTCAGTGCTTAAAATTCTGTCATTGTTTTTCTTCTTTTTTTAAACTCATACATAAAAATGTACATTAAAATGGCGTGGAGTTGGTACTCTGGAACCCTGGCTTTCCTGAGACAAGATCCACTTTAATCGTGTGTGTGCAAGATAGTGAGCCTTTTTTTTTTTTTTCCTTTTCTTTTTCTACAAAGGAAAAAAAAACATAATACATAATCAACATAAAAAAAACAAACAGATAAGTTCATGAAATCGTCATCAACACAAAAGGAAGAAGGTTAACAGAACAAGACAACACTGTTCAATCCCAGAGTTCTGAAAGTAGCACAGGAAATCTTCATTTGTGTAAAGTGTTTTTTTTTTCTTTTTTTAAAATGGAAGCATTTGTCCTTCTGCTTTCTTCTTCCAACATTCGTGTGGTTTGATTCCTCCTTTGTTTTGCTGAAGAAATAAAACTGTAAACTGTCAGTGGCCTTGCAGGAAAAGAAAAACAAAAGATGACAGGACTTAAAACAAAATAAAACAAACAGAAAGGTAGGCACCTCTGAGGTGAGCCCTAGAAGCCAAGGCTCGGTCTGATGTCTAGTTCTTCACTCTCCGTTTGCTCAGATTCAGGAGAGTTAAAGTCCCTCTACCTCCAATCTATGGCCACAGGTCTGTAAAATACTTTTTTTTTTTTTTTTTTGCTGTATTTTTTTTATTTTTTTATTTTATTTTTTTTACATATATGATTTTTTTTCTTTTTAAAGTTTACAGTCTGAAAAATGGTGCAATACTCAATTATGATCCATACTTTCTTGGATTATTCCACAATGAAAGCCACTAAGGTAGATAAAACATTACATAAGAAAAAAAAAAAACAGAACACACACACACTTATTTTAGTCCTTGAGTAAACATTTACACGTGAACTGTCCCCCTGTCTCCCCTTCAGTACTTGTATCATGTTGTTCATGTAGCTGGGTGAGGAGCGAGGCCGACACTCAGTGCAACGCTAGAGGCTAGTTACAACATTACAATATAGTTTCTGACAAGCAAAAAAAAAAAAAAGTATACTGAAATGAAAAGAAATACGAGGCGGAGGACGTTCTCCGCAGTAATCACGAGCTCTCATACAGGTGCATCTTAATAAATCAGAATGGCATCAAAAAGGTTATTTCTGTTTACAATTAAAGAAGTGAAACTAACAGATTTATGCGTTTGGTGCTTATTTCTGTTAATTTTGATCATTATGAGTAACTGGTCATGCTCCCTATTGATTTTGTACTTTTTCCTTCCACTCAACTTTCAAAGTGACAAAGGTAAACTGAAGAAATACAAAAGCAGTTTTGAAAACATGAATACACGTGAAAAAGTATTCACCGCTCTCTCAAATAATGACTGTTAATAACCATCTTTTTGGAAAGCTGAGTTCAAATTTACTTAACCAGTACCTTTCTGAGTAACATAGGCTAAAAAGACCTCAAACTAACAGTCTGGAAAGGGGTACAAAGATATTTCTAAGGCTTCGGGACTTCAGCAAACAACATTGGGTGGATTTGTGTTCAAGACAATAATCTTGGCAGGATTATTGTTTTTAAGTGTGCACTTAAAAACAATCATCAAAATTACCAGAAACAAACAAATAAAAATGATCACCGCACAATAAATCTGTGTCCGATTTAGTTTTGATGTCCTTCCAGTGTACCGAGGTGCACCTGTACGTGTTTTTACACCTGACAGACATTCATTTATACAGTACAAGCAGCCTTGTGCAAACACTCTGATAAGATGTAAAATTTGCCTTAATAGTCAATCTTTGTTTTCAGACATTTCAAATTTTAGTAACTCTGAACAGATGCTGTCAAAATCTCTGAAGTGTATGAATCAGACGAATAATAATAATAAAAAAAAACAAAAAAAAGTGTTCACATTACATTATTGGCGCTTCTTTTTTGATTCAAGTATTTGTTCTCATTATTCTGTATTACTCTGATATGTTTATGATCTAGTCATCTGGGAAACAAATGGGAAGGGATGAAGCAAAGGGAGTAAAAGTGGGAAAACAGGTCAAGTCTAGCCACACACATCCATTATGTACTCTTGGTTGTATACTGTGTATGAGCTAGCATGTGCATATTCAACCCAGTCCTTTGATTTCTTGGGTCCCTTCTCAGACTCGTGTCTGATCTGTGATTATGAAGCAGGTTTTACTCGAGCTCCAGTTGCCTTCAAAATTATTATTAATAATAATCATAATAATAATAAAAAAAAAAATCATGTAAAAGGTAGGGAGAGCATCCGATTTCCGATACTTTACAGGTAGATAAGAGTGCAGATGAGGATGTGGGAGAGAGGCTCTCAGTGCTGGTGCTGCGCCGAGAAATCCACATCTGAGAGTCGACCCCCTGACCCACCTCCCCCCACCCCTCAACTTCAACACCAGCTCCATGATTAAAGTCCAGTGTGGAGTTCATTAATGCAGGTTTTCAGGAACAATCTCACGAACAAACAGCACAGGCAAAAAGTGATTGTTTTTTTTTTTGTTTTTGTTTTTTTTGTTGAACGACGCACGTCCAAGGCGACTCTGGAAGAGGGCAAGTCCCCAAAGTTTTTTTTTTTTTTTTTTTTTTTTTTAAGACTTGGTACCAAACTTGAGGTGCGTCTCAGCTTCTGAGTGCGCAGCTTTTTTTTTTTTCATTCTTTTTTTTTTTTTTGTAGTTTCTAGTTTTTGTGAAAATCTTGATGATAAAAAGAAAAAAAAATAATAATGTTTTTGGTTTTTAAAGAGATGTACCCGATGTGACCCATAAACAGTGCACAGACACATACAGGGACCTCCCTCGGACCCCCTTCCCACGTCCTCCTACTGCAGCCGCTAAAAAATGAAAAATAAAAAAAATATATATTCCAGTCCACTGTTCCTCAAAGACCAGCATCATCTGTCCTGCCCTTCTGCTTCTCCAGCGGCCCGATGGTTGCGCCCCAGCAGCAATGACTCCTTTAATCTAACATAAATGACATTGTGAGAAAGTGGAAGTAGATACCAGCGATCCTGTTGGCACCAGCATGAAAGAGCGACGGCTAACACAAAGTGTCTCCAGCAGGTTGTTTAGTGTCAATCTAAAGAGAAGTGGGACTCTCTTTCAGTGTCCCCTACATTTGAACCCAGTGAGGTTTCAGGAGAAGCTGCCTGGTAGTACAAGTTGTGAGAGGAGAAGTGGAGACTGGCAGATGTAGAGGATGGCTGCGGACAAACACCTCCTTTTGTCGTTTGCATAGAAATGGAAGGCTTGCTGTCAGACGAGGTGGCTCTAAGTGTGACAGAGCGCTCCCAGAGTTCAACGTGAGTGAAGCCCGTCCACGGCAGAACAAGGCCGACTGCACGCAGGTCCGATTACGCTTTTAGCCGCCTGCTGAGGCGTACCGGTGGAACTGCGCGCCGGTTCTGCTCGGGAGGCGGCAGGAAGGGACAGGAGGGATGCTGAACACTGCATAAAGACCAGTATTTGAAAGCAAAGAAATGATCATCAGAAACAATCAGAAGCTAGGCATGGACTGGTTTCCAGTATCAAGGTACATCGGAGTGTAAAAAGTCATCTTAATAACATGCTAGAGGAAGCGCAGGAGTGACCAGTGTTTTCTGTATGGAGCATTGATTGACAGCGTTGCCCCTCCCCTGCTTGTTGCTGCGCACTGCCACCAGCTGGCTGAAAATTGTCTACTATATCTTTCAGTTTGGCTGTTAGGAAATATGTCTGGTTGCAGAAATTACAGACAGACCAAATATGGACACTAAAGGAGAGTCACCCATCAGTCTTATTAAGGCTCAATTCATACAACCCAGTTTGCCCAATAGTGGAAATAGTGTCGTGCAGTGACAATAATACTCCTATCCAAAGCGGGGTGAACAACGATAATCATTCTTAAAGAGTCTACCATCTGACCTACTGCTCTTTTTCCCACAAAGGTACAAAAAAGAATTGACATCCTAGAGAGAAATCACTCTTATTTGATTTTTAAAGTTTTCCTAATAGTGTACACACCAGCGCATTAACATCCCTCATGAGGCTGCATTTCTCTGGTTGCGCATAGTATGAACACAGAAACGTTCATCATTAAGAGAAGTACATTATTGCTGCTAAAGTACAAGCTAAAAGCAACTGTCAGGCAGCTAGCTTTAAGCTAGCTACCAGATGAGATAGCCTGACTAATATCAACTTGTTACACTTGACGTAGAATGACAAAGTGGTTCAATATTCTGCATAATAAGACAGTTTACAACTGAATTTAGTTGGTAAATATTTCTGAGGTCTATATTGGAATAAAAAGTACTTCATATTGTAGAAAACACAACAGAGCTGCACAACATTTCAAACTGCAATTGGAACCATAATGAGATACAAAACTGCAATTGTGAAGGACAGCCTGAATGCATTATTTGGTGGGTTAAATGTAATGCGACCACACGCTGCATGCCAATATATACAGATAAGTATCTTATTGACAGAGATGATAAAACTTAGGGACAATGATGGGAAAACACAAGTCATTTCCAATTGATCCCAACATTCACCAGTAAAAGTTAAAATCTTCTGTTTTCTAAATATTGCGTAACCCTAAATTCTAATTATGACTAAAATGTCATTTTGTTTTAGCAGCAGTAGGTCTAATTAATGCTTTTCTGGTTTAAATAAGAGCATCTGGATCCTGGTATACATTTTTGTTATGAGAGCTTGTGGTAGTACCTTGATACTGTGAAACCGTGGTATTTTTCTCCAAGGCTGAGAATCTCCTGACCCACGCGTATCAGAAACAGTCATCAACAACTTCAGCAATAAAATAAACGCATCATGGCAATTCAGTTAAGTACAAACCAAAAGATAAACCCCAAAACACTCAAATGACTTTGATCTTTGACTAAAGTGATGTTTGCAGGAGAAAGACAGACAGTGGAAGTGGTGCTTTCTGAGGACATGCTCTGACATAGTAGCAGTAGTAGTAATTTCCGAGCTCCTCCCGGCGCGAAGGTGGAGGAGGGGGAGGAGGGATCTGCAGGGAGGAGGGCAGGCGAAGGAGGTGGCGACGGGGGGGAGGGGGAGGTGAGGGCTGCTGCAGCTCTGCTCTCTGCAGCAGGCAGGCACTCAGTGGCCACACTATCACACCGGTTGGCTGGGCCTCCGAAAAGAAAAAACAAAAACAAAAAAAAATGAAAACAAGGACAAGACGGCGATCCTCCCTGCCGGATCCAGCTGAGCAATCCCAGACACCAAGGCGTAAAAAGTTCTCAAAGTTGCAATGTTAACAGTGATGTTTACTTTGATATAAAAAAACAGAAGGTGAGGATGAGCGCTTTGAGTTTTCTTTGCATTTCCCTTCACTTTGCTACCGTGTTTGACATCCTCTGGTCCCACTGACTTAAGGAAAAACGAAGTTCACATCCATATCAAGTTAAAAAATAAGTACACAGAGAAGCCACTGAGCAGATTGCTTTGAAGTCTTTTTGCAGTTTTTATTTGCCAGTGTTGCTTCACCTTTCTTCTGTTCGTTGGCATTGAGGGTATAAGGAGCAGCGGCGCTCTCGTTAAGTGCTATAACAGACCACCTATTCACAAGTCTTTGCCTCTTTTTTTTGTTTTTCCTTAAAACCGAAGCAAATGTGGACAAAAAAAGTGATCTTGTCTTCTGGGTGAGGGGAAAAGAAAACAAGTTCTACTGAATTTGGTTTGTTGCCTTCTTCCCAAACACACACACACACGCACGCACGCCCCCACACACACATAAAATCACACACACAAGTCTTATGGAGAGGTGGCTGGCTGAAGAAGTGCTTTGTATCGAAGTCCTTGTGTCTTGGACAGAAAATGGTTGAAGACCAGCTTGCTACTCTCCTGAGTTCACACTCTCTCTAAGGGGAGATAAAGGGTAGTAGTGGCAGTTTTTTCCTCTCTTTCTGAGGGCAGATAAAGTGTTCGCAGTTCACTCTTTCCTTACAGTCTGCTCTCAGTCGTAGGGTGCTTGGACGGTAGAGTCTGTGGCTTATATTGCACGTCGCTTGAAATGGTGGGTTTTGCAGGTGGAGTGGGCGCGCGGCGGAGAGGGGAAGGAACAATTTGAGGTTTTCTTTTTTTTTCTTTAATTTCCCCCAAAATGTCACTGAGACAATCTGAGACCAAACTGCAAAAAAAACATAAAAGAGCCCATAGAAAGGCAGAGGTGCATCATCGTGTTTGTCTTTTTACAGTTCCTTTGTATTAGCAGTGGTTCATCTCATCATATGTACATCCACCCACCAGATACGGTTGACAGACACATTTGAATAACATAATTTTCTAAGCTTTGTTTGCAATGGTTCAAGAAAACAAATCATAAAAAATACTACAAAAATAAATGGCTTGAGCAAGGCGAACAAAGTTGCATCATTCCCTTTGAGCGATGTGTTTGTTGGGGGGGGGGGATTCTTGATCCGACTACGGAAAAAAAACCTCAAATGCACTGACGTCGTGAGCTGCAGCAGCATGTACTTTCCACTCAGGTTTCACTGGCTCAGAAATAAGGGTGTGCAAGTTCTCCGTAAGCTTCTTTACAGAGTAAAGAGTGAGCGTGGATAGCAGGGCAGGAAACAGTTTAAGGCTAATATTAGTGCTGACAGAAACAAATGTTGGATCTGGACCGGCTGACCGTGCGACACCCACTCTGATTGAAGGGTTTTATTAGGACTTTGGGAATGATGCCGTTCTCCATGGATCTCTGAGGTGCATTATGATTGCCTGAAAAGGCAGTGAGGGATCCCACAAGAATAAAGATGGCAGCTTGTCGCCATGTCAGTTGGCTCGAGTTTGTTTAAAACAGCGACTTCCCCGCTTGTTTCTGTAAAATGTTTTTTTCTTTGTTCTTTGATAAATGAAACGCTGGGATCCGAAACTCACACAAAATAACTGCGACTGAAATGCCGTTTAACATACGCAAAAAGGAAAAAAAAAAAAAAAAGAGCAGAGGAGGCGGACAAAGCCAAGCAGCGAATATGAAGCCTTGTCCTCCTCTCGTCTCTCCTCCTCGTCTTCACATCCACACTTGATTATCTCCACACTGATTTGCAAAGTATTTGCTCCTCTTTGTCAGTTTTTCCTCCTACATGGACTCTCCACTCAGCAGGTCGCCAGGCAGCAGCGTATTGATTGGCGTGGGGCTCCCCATGACTCGTCCCTCCTCGCCGCTCGGGGGTCCCCACAGGCTGGAATACTGCTGAACGCCTCCCCAGAGCAACTCCCCGCCCGTTTTAGTTCCGCCTGCTCCGAGCCCGCCGCTGCCACCGCCGCCGCTGTTGTTGTTGTTGTTCCAGTGGGGTGAGTGTCCAATGGGATGAGCCACTCCGGATCCGGAGCCGCCTATCCTGGTCTGATTGGTTCCCGGGGTGGCCTGCCAGCTGGTTGTCCCGCCGAGCGACTGGCCCTGTGCAAAGAAGCGGTTCACCTCCTCTTCCCCGGCGAACTCTGCTAGAATGGTGGTGTTCCCCAGCACACACCTGGATGGAGACAGAGATGATTCAAGTGTTAAACTTTTTAGGGTGAGCGCCTCGTAAAGCTCTCAAGCTTCGGCGACGTACATGTGCAGAGACTTCTGAGCTTTGGCGGCTTCGTCCTTGGAGCTGTAGCGAACCACAGCGTTTCCCTGTGTCAGGTTGAGGTGGAATGTGATGAGGGGGCCGTGCTGCATGCACAGCGTACGCAGAGTGGAACCGTCAATCTGGGGGGGGGGGAAGGTATGCCCAAATGAGGAATCAGTTCCTACATCATGAGAAGAGAGAAACCCTGGGAGGACATGGTTACCTGTGGCGTTAGGTTCCTCAGAACCAGCCAGCTGCTGGTCCTGGTGGAGCTGTCCGTACTCCATGTGGTACCTGCTGCGATAAGAGGCAGAAATCAGACGTCGGTTTACACACAGCTTCATACTTTTCAGGTTGCTGTGAAACCAAAAAAATCTAAAGGTGGATGGGTGGAGTTGATAAAAAAGTCACTAAAAAGTCAGTTGACATGTTCAACCACAACAAGTCATCCTCATATTTTCAAGATTACGACGCCGTCTTAGACCCACCCGCTCTGAACGCTCAACAATGTGATGTAAGCCACATAGAAGTATCTCTTACTCTTTGAGCACTTCATTACTACACAAAAGCATAAGTACAGCTCCAGGATTGAACCTATAGAGAGTCCACATTTTGGGACAGAATAACACTTTGATGTCTGTTTCACTTGTTTTTAAATTTATTATTACCAACAACTTCAAAACCAGTTCTCTACTGCAAATCACAAAATCTTCCCCAGTACTTTTTGTTTAGTTTTTATATATTTGTTTTATTTCAAATATCTTCGGACATTTGAAATAAGACAAAATTAACTTACAAGTAACTTTTTAGCAACAGATATGAGCTTGTTTTAAGTCAATAATTTCTTAATATTCCTTAACTAGCACCTTTTAAACTAATATTAAGAAATTACTGACTTAAAACAAACTCCTGTATCTTGCTCAGAATTAGTTGTAATTTAATTTTCTCTTATTTCAAGTGTACTAAGATATTTGCATTAGAAACAAGACAATACTCTAAGATTTTGTGTTTTTGCAGTGTAGTAGAAACAAACACATGTCAGTAAAACGCTACCTGTGGTGTAAGAGCTGCTCCATCCTTGGGCCAGACCCAGAGAGCTTCCGCCCCAGGTGGAGGAGGGCTTCGTGTTCGTGAGGCCGGGTGGGGGGCGGGAAGGAGCCGTGGTGCTGCTCCGCGGACCCTGGGGGACTTTCCAAAGCTCGTGGGACAAAGACGCCTGGCTGTGAGAGATGGGACCTGGAGACCAGGTTGATTTCATCTCTGACAGTTTGCCTGGACGGATGGAGAAGAGGAAGGAGGAAGTTGGCTTACAACACCAGGTGGCTGAAAGACAGATACTCCCCAAGGAGGGATGCTACGGTCAAGTTCTTTAAAAGTGTCCAAAGTAAACTCCAACCTCTGAGTAAATACAGCTTCCAGCACTACCAGGTAGCCTAAAAGAAATAGTTTGAAGAGAATACTGGTATATTGTTCATGTTTATATTTTCTTGTTGTCATTTCCTATCGCAAAGTGAAAGCACATAAAATGTTTGGTTTAACATAAAAATATGGAAAAAGAGAAGAGCAAGTATTTTATTTAAAACAGGTTTGGGAGATAAATTTGTGAAAAATGCCAATCCTTGCTGTAATACTGAGATTTTTAAAATCACAGTTTTTTCCCCCTTAACTGGTCTTTCCAAAAACCCTTCATCTCATTTTAAAACAACAACAACAACAACAAAAAAGTAAAGTGCATTTTTAAGTTTACTTCCACATTTGGCAAGCTTTGAACAATGAACCTGGAAAATCCATTAACTGGAAGAAATGAAAGAAGGATTTACACAAGAAAGAAAGAAAGGATGTGTGGAATGAAGGACAGGAGGAAAGTCAGATGGTAGGAGGTAAGGAAAGAGACACTGGTTACCCAGGAAGGAAACAAATAAATAACAAGGAATCGAGTAAAGACAAGAAAGAAGGACGTAAAGCAGAGAGGGATGTAGGAGACAAGGAAGGACACAAAAAGAAAAGAAGGAAAGATGGGAATAATGCAAGATAACATAAGAAGGAGGGGAAGAAAGGATGAACACAGAGAAGGAAAGAATTAAGGTAATGAAAAGAAGAAACAGGAACAACTAAAACTTTCAATACGTTCATGACTAAATACTGGAACAGTCTAAACTCTGCTCTGCTTCACAAGTTTCAGGTAAAATACTAGTTCAGATTAAAACTGCGAAAGGAATTTGCTGTGGATAATAGATCCAAGAGGAAACCATGTTTGACAAGGAGTGGTGACATCAATGATGATTATTTCCTGTAAGTAGCTGGAGCTTTGGGCACAGCAATGCTTGGATTGAAAGGTACAATTTTCACCAATATTTTGCAGAATTTGATGGGGTTTCTTCCAGGATTGCGCTGCATTTATTGTTATTTAGTTTCTCATCAACAAGCTTACACTGCATGATGCTGCCACCACTGTGCTTCCAGGCAGGGTTGGTGTGTTTAGGGTTATGCACAGTGTTACTTTTTTGTCACACAGAGTTTGTCATAAAAGCCAAAATCCTTTTGTGTTAAAAGTTTTCTTCTTATCGCTCATCCATAAAGCCACTTTTGTAAATACCTCTGAATACTGTTGCAAGGCATATTAGAGGAGAGAATGATGCCCGTCTGCAGGGATTCAATCACTGCAACGTAAAAGGAAAGGGATTTGTGGATAAGCCATGTACCTGCGTCGTCCATCTCCGGGGAAGAAAGACTGAACGAGCTAGAGTAGGCACTGACTGGCCAATCGGTGGACGGAGGCAGAGCCTCGCTCTGAGATGAGGTGGGAGAGGAGCCTAAGCCGGTGTCAGCAACACAAACAGAAAGACAAACACAAAGAAAAAGTAGCAAAGAGAGAAAATGGTACAAAGAAAAATAAAAAATAAAAAAACACACTGAAAATGGTGATCAGAGAAGCGTCAACTTGCAAGTGACAATGGATACAGCAGAAGTTAAAAGTAGGAAAATGAAGAACACAACAGAGAAGAAGCAGGATTTCTGATAGCAGCCGCTGAATGTAATGTTTTTGTTTTCTGCTCCACATGTATTAACGCCTATTAAAAATATTGTAGAAACACTCAAAAAGGTGCCCTCGGATTGTGACAAAAATATTTTTCAGACTTTAGTGAAGATATTCTTTTTATTATTTATACTTCAAGAACCACCTTGAGCTTTGGTCTTACCTCCACTTCTGTCCCGGAGCAGGTAACGGTTGACATCTTGGATGTTGGTGTTGATCGTAGGTCCACTGGGGACGCTGCCTGGAGTCACGTTGGGGTCGGTCTCAGGGTCGATGTTCTGCAGACCCTTCCAGGGTACACCAGGACAAAACTCTGAAACAAAGTAACACATACAGCAAAACAAATGAGCACAAAAAGAAACATTTGTAACTACTTTTCATGTTTATTAAGCAAGAATCTTCCAAACTGACTTGGAATATAAAATGGCACCATTATCCACAAGCTGTTACCAACCTGGAGGCCAGTTGATATTGGTCCCGTTGGCCATCTTGTCGCTGCTGTTCTTGCCCTGACCCCAGCTCTCTGGAGGAACCAAGGGGCTGGTCGGAGACTCTGAACTTGATATCAGGTTGTAGGGGTTGTAGGAGTCGTCTAACTGAGGAGGCTTTCCAGGTGGGCCGAGGTTGGCACCTGAGAAATGTACCATGTGAGAAATTTAGAGAATGAAATATAAGGAACTGAAACGTTTGGGATTGTTCCTTCCAGGGTAAATAATAACATATGCGTACCTATGTTTTCAAAATCAAAAACAGATTATATTTGAACAATACTTAAAATATTAACTTGAAAATACCAGAATTTAATTGCAGACCTACAACTTGATTTGTGCTATTGGACGGTAAAGAATCAACAACCTTAAATGAGCCTTACAACTTTTTACAAATGAGTAGGACAATTTTTTTTTTTGGATAATTTATATATTTTTTACCTACTAAAACAATTAAAATGCTTTAATTATAATGGAGATTTAAATGTATCCAATTTGGAAAATATCAGCTGGACTTCTAAAACATAAAAATAAATGCATTTAATGTTTGTTCCATTGTTTGTTCCAAGATCTTTTTTTTTCTTATTGTAACTGGATTTAAAAAAGCATTATTTTGACCTTTTAATTTTCTTCCTCTGGGCAACTATTAGTGAGTTCAAATAAAAATATATTATCTACATGAACGGTGTTTAATTTGATAGTTATATCAAATCAACACCAGCAGATGTCACTGTTGGAATTCCAAATACTCTCACCAAATTAACACCAAGGTCAAAACCAACAGGTCTGTTGTTTTACTTTAACTTGAAATACAAATTTACTTTCACCCATCTACAGACACAAATATTCAAAGACCTTAAATAAGACAGGTTGGACTTACAGTGTCTAGTTCAAAATTCAAACCAATATTCAGTGTAAAACTAAATTTCCTTTTGCAGACAGTAGAAACTCTAGTTCAAAGTGAGCATTTTGCAGAGTTATCACTGTCTTTAAGCATGTTCTTTTTTTTATTATTATTTTATTCATTTATTTATTTTTATTTTAGTGGCCTTTATTTTTACATGCGGCAAAGAAAAAGAGGACAGGAGTCGAATTAGGGATTGCGTTGAGGTCTGTAGCCTCTGTATACGTGGCGCCCACTCTGACCACTTCACCACGCAGCGCCCGTAAACTAACATGACAACAAATACACCTCTCCCACCCTCCTTGGCTCCCTGCTCTCCTCTCACCATGTTTTCCCAGGTTGGGCTCAAGAGGAGACGAGTTTCCAGAAAGGCTTTCAATGGAGTTTGGGTGTGTCCACTGTGACAGCCGGGACTGCGGTAGCGGTGGGTCCTTCATAGGAAGGCTTCCCACATCGATACAGTTTGGATTCATGTTTGGATTCAGTCCAGCTGGAGGCACAAGAAGATCACATGAGAGATGCAGTAAAAGCACAAATTCTCTTAAAATCACATTCAAACACTTACAGAGAGCGTAGGGGCTGTAGGTGTTGGGAGATGACTGCGGCTCTTTGGTCTGCAGGTCAGGTAGGACTGGAGTCTGGGGGTGACCTGGATATGAATCCAGCGAGGATTTGGCCCCACCAGCATGCAGGCCAGAGTGGGACGGCTGCTGCTGTTGCTGCTGTTTCATTAGCAGAGCCTGGGCCAGCTGACGCTGGTGTTGTTGGATCTGCTGCTGCATGTTATTGATTGTACGTGCAACCTGGGATTAGGATGCAACAGAAACAACAGTTACAACTAACACAAGAATAGTGCAGCATTTCCTCCCTCACACCGAATTTTTCTGTGATTAGAAGTGGAAGAAAGAAGAGAAGCTCAGAGGAAATCCTACTTGCTGCTCTTGTTGTCGAATGGGGCCAGAAACATTGCGCTGTGCCTGCAACATTTGCTGTTGAATTTGTAAACGCTGGTATGCCTGTGGAGAAGGTGACAAAATGGTTCAAATCTCTAAAGATTTTAAATATTTAATCTCATAACAACAAAGAACAGCTTGAAGGGAAGTCTTCAAGAATGATTAGATTACACTCTGATACATCTAATAAAAGGTGAAGCAGATGAAGCTGAAAGTCTCACCAGTTGCAGCTGGTAAAGTTGATTCAGAAGGGTCATATGTTGAGGGTTTATTGGTGAGGTTAAAAGTGCAGGATTCAGACCAATGTTTTTTGCTGCAAACTGTAAGAGCTGTGCTTGAACCTGTGGCAGCACAACAGACATACAAGACTCGACTAAACTGGCACGTTGGGATTTGATGATGCTTAAAAGGCACCAGTAAAAATGTGAATATTTTCCTTGAAAAACTTTTATACTCAACCTACTATTTAGCTCATGTAGAGCGAGGCTACTTATAGAAGTAAATATTTTTTTCTAAGTGCAAGTATACCTGAGGGGAGAGAAACTGAGGCACTTGCGCACGTAGACTAGGCTGAGAGGAGCTGAGAGGCGGCACTGGTGGCTGAGGAGGCGGCTGCTGCTGCTGCTGCATGGCCCGGGTTTGTGCTGCTCCACCACCACCAAACATTCCACTCTGCATCTGCTGGAAAAACCAACACAGCCTGTCAGCGTGATCCCTAATTTCTCTCCACGATCATTTCCACTCGAGTTACCTTCAGATTTACACATATATTAATGTCAATCACCTTATCAATGAAGGGCAGGCGAGGGTCTGTTGAGGGGTCTTTGGAGAGAAGTGGAGGCCGAGGGCAACTCATGGGCTTGTTGATGAGCCCGTTGTTGTAGTCATGGCCGCCAGTCCCGATCCCACGCTTGTCAAGCTCTGTCTTCTTCTCCAGCAGAGCACTCATGGCCTGATCCAAGTTCATATTGTTGCTCTTCAAAGCCTCCTCTGCTGGATCCCTCTGGAAATAAAAAACACAAACCTTCAGTGCTGCAGCTGTGACACGACCACATGAACCACTTCAATGTTGTAAGCACTGAAATGAAACACATGCCGACGCGCCACCAAGCTGCGTTTGTTTGCGCAAAAAAACATGTGACAAATGAGCGGTCGTGTCACTCTTGTAGAACATTGCATATGTATTCACAGTGGTTTAAATTTTTTAATTTGTTTTTGCTACAACCACAAACCTTAATGTAATTGATTAGAATTGTAAGCGACAGGCAAACAGAAAGTGCATAATTATGTTGTGGCAGAAAAATAATACATACAGAAACTATAAAAACATATTATAATCTAAACCAGCAGAGCTCAAGTGTCCCACACCAAACATCACATTATTAAATAGAACATTTTACAAGCACCACAACAGCAACATGTCTTTTCATTCATAAAAAAAACATATAGATAAGAAGTAAAGGAAACTTTCCTATTAATCCACCAGCATGAATGTGTGGCTGAAGGATCCTGTTAATTGTGAATAGTATTTGTCCCCAGAATTAAGCACATTTACACTCAGAAGAAGCAAAAGACTACGTGAAAAGGTAAAAGGGGATACTGTTTACCAAAGCAGACTTCTAAATCCAACATGGCTGCCATGCATTTGCAACATCGTGAAGCTACTTGCAGTGATACTAAAAGAAGAACGTGTTTGAAGTGGTGGTTGGTAAAAATCTCTAATGTAAATCTGGCTGCATGTTTAGGCTCACTCCTTGTGAAGGTGAACTTCCCTCTCAGTCTCAATGAAAAGCATCTCCACTGCATGATGCTGCCATTGCCATGTTTCATAGTTAGTTTTCTATTTACATTCGTCTCATTTGATCAGAACATCTTCTATACGTTTACTGTGTCTCAGAAAACTGTGCACAGGACTTCTTATGGCTTTCTTTAGTTGTGCTGGTTTTTATTTTGAAGCATAAGAAGAAGTGTAGCTGAATACAAATGCATGCCACAATTGCCAGATTCTTACTTGAAAAAGACCACATGTTTTTTTTTTATTTCAAAATTATACACTACTTTTCATTGATTTATCATCTAAAATCCCAAATAAAATACACTAATTTAATAGTTATAATGTCTCAAAATTTAAGGCTGCTGTATTCACATTTTTCAGGCTTATTTCATGCACAGTTGAATAAATTTAAGTCACTCAAGAAATGCTGGAAGAGAGAAAACATTACACTTTCTGATGGCTTTAAAAAGTGAACCTAAATGATTCAACTCACAGGGAAGCCCATGTCTGTAAGCTGTTTGATGAGCTGTTTCATGATCCAGGCATCTTCCTGTTTCCCTGGGATCTTTACCTGAGGAAATACATGAACAAAAACTAATCAGCATATGAACGCCATGTAATTGTGATATTATAAAAGAGCATAAAACAGATTTCGAGAGTATGTCTACAAGATGTTAAAAGAATGAAATATGTTACTCTGAAAGAAACGTTATTAAGTAAAAACATCCACAGTGAGTTTGTAATAAGAGTTTCGTACTTTCTGTGGGCCTTTTTTGGATGCATTGCCCCAGGAGTTACAGGAAGAGTTGCTCTCCTGGGAGGCTGTGCTGTTCCACATGTCTCCCTCCTCAGAGTCCCACTGACCCCCTGAAAGGCTGAGCTCTTCACCTCCTCCACCCCATCCATCTTGCATAGGTTTGGAGGCTACAAAATACACAAAAGTAAACAAAATACATGAAGTTTTATTATAAAAACACATTTTATTATAAAACACATTACACGTGTGAAATTTCTTGCAAAACAGTAGAATTTAACAGCTCGGTAGTAGCATGATCATTGAAGAATAATAGCCACTAGGGGTCACTGTAGCTCAATGCATGGAATCCAAAGGGCTGCAACCCTGTCATATTGATGTCCTTGACTCATCACACAAACAGCTCTTGCTTTTCTTGCAGTGAGTCAGCAGAGGATCAGATTATTCTTAAGAAATATTAATCAGGATCAGATATGCAGCATTTTTATTTTTACCAGGTTTGCCAGGCGCTGCCGTCATTGCTGGGTTGCTCCTGCCGTAGTTGTCTGGGTTGCCATCTCCCCAGCCTCCGGCACCTCCGCTCGGTTTGCCCCAAGCAGATGTGCCATTATCCACGCTGACTGGAGAGGGTGCCGCTTCTCCCCAAGAGCTCTCAGATTTTGTGTGGGAGCTGGGAATCTCTCCCCAACCTGGAGGTCGCACAAGGACAGCAGCTTGTCAATGTGGAAACCTCAAAGACGATTTGTATCCAGAAAACATCTTTTGCATCCACAGAGATTTTAGCAGATTTGAGTATTTCTCATAAGTCTGAAAGTGTGGGTGACAAATTAGACTTTTTTGTTAACCATTTTATATCAAATTATTTAGGGATGCATCAATATGAAAATGTAGGTATCACTATCTGACATTATTTTGCCGTTAGGGCTGATAACTGATATTTACCAATATTATATATATTTTACTACCCTACTGACACCTTGAAAAAAAGCGACCACATCTCTTGACTTCACCACTGCTTCTGTACTTCAATTAGACTCCCCCACAGTCCTGGACTTTGTCACTATCACATGACCAAACAAATTACCACATTACCAACCTCTACCACACCCTATCCAGAAACAAACAGCAACAAGCTGAAAATACATATCAGTTGTTATCAGACTAGTTCAGGTATGTAAAAAAAATAAATCACATCAATGTTAGTGCCTGTATATAGTGCATTCCTAAAATTGTAGCAAGAGTGACCGTATTTGAATCTGGGCAATGAGCTATTGTTTGGCTAAGCTAAATATCAGGTTCTCATGTAAAGATTGAAACCTCAATTAATAAGTTAAAAGTTTTTAGTGCAAATAGTTTTATCAAAATATTTGACAGAACCGTGCTTGGTTCTTGGGTCTGTCTGCAGTGTTTCTCTGTTTTACAACTTGATTTCTATTTGTTGGTTGTTTTATTTAGTATTTTATGTAAAGCACTTTGTAAAATATGTTTTGAATAGAAAAACAACCTTTACCTTCACATGTATTTTTCAACAGGATTATGTATCATCTACTGCCTGCCCCCTCTAGCTTTTGACCTATGCAAGTGCATATATATATATATATATATATATATATATATATATATATAATTTTTTTT
>CAEGAE010080704.1:0-12631 GCA_903067095.1 Girardinus metallicus | reverse complement strand
ATGCTTGTCTGGAAACAAACAGCAAATGTGCCAGTTGTTTTTCATTTTGTGCCCCCCCCCCCCCCCCCCCCCCCTCCCCCCTCCTCCCCATATGCCACTGTTACAACAGACTTTAATACATCTTTTTGAAGTGATTTTACAGTGAAGCCTGTTGTCAAACAGAGAGTATATAGCTAGAAAAAAAAAACTGATGCCAATGATCACCTACATAGGAAATGTACAAAGTGGTGCACCACCAATGATCTTCCCTTTGGGAACACAAACTGAGACTATGCAAACATTTCTAATCTGTCTCTCTCCAATCTTGACTGAATCTATTTGGTAAACAGTGAGTATTTTCTCGTTTCTCAAACGATCGCGTGGGAAGATGCGCCCAGTCATCCAGGAAAAGATGTTAATCTGTGTCAGAAGGGTCAAATTATCAGTTTGGAGCAGCTAGGAAAACATCTAAGGAGATTGCTGAAATGACTAAAATTGGGTTCAAATCTCTCCTACCGTTGCATACATGGAAGAAATTTGGTTTGGAAAAATTCTTGAATCACCTGAACGTGATCATTAATGATTAAACATGAGTACTGAAAGTAAGTGTGCTCTGGCAACTTGAAGGTATCGGGATTAATGACCTTTGTAGGTAGAAATAAAAAGGCTGCAATTTACTAAGGAGGACAAGAGTTAAATTTGATCGGATGAGTCCAGATTTGCCCTGCTTCAGAGTGCTGGGATTATCAGGATAAGCTAACTTTTGTTTAAGCAACCACCCAGTGAAGACAAGAATCCATTAAGGTTGATCCCTCTGTTTTGTGATTGGACTTGTTTTAAGATGATCCAACTAATCCCACACTAAACGAACAGAGCTGACATTCAGTTAGCAGAACATCCTTGGATTTAGCTACAGTCAAACCCGACACGCTCCTGTACGCACGATATGAAACTGAGTGTAGCTTTTCCAAAAATGACCCACCATGTTCAAAGTAACACTCGATCGTTACGCTTGTCAGGCAGAATGGACTTTGGTATATTGTAGCAGGTGTAAAAGTCCAATTCACCATGACAACGTTATGTTTACCTACAAAAGAAACAGCCTTTTAAAAGCTTGGAAGACTAGATTCTGTACCTCCTGTTTTTTTTTTTTTTGTTGTTTTTTTTCCCCCAGCAACTGTTAGCAGAGAGTATGGAGCCGCCTGGGTAGTTTCCACTCCCAGCTCTGCGTGTGTTAGCTATGAGAATGAGCACACATTTATATTAAAACTTTCCTGGAAAACTATGAGGTTGAACACATCCTCCCATATGGTCTTCTTTGCAATGCAAGATCCAGATCCCTCTCTGATATACAGCCCACACAGGGGTGTTTCTGAGCAGCTTAAACCGAACCACACAAAGCCGCAGGATGGTTATTAAAATCAGAAGCACAGATTTGAAATCACGGCTGTTTTCGTCTAAACGGCTTCAGGGCGGTGGAGCATTCCAGGTCTGGTCAACGTCAGGCTAAAAACTCCAAATCTGGGCTCAGATGGCAAGAATAAACACACTGGAGGACATTTTTCTTGTTTTTGCTTCTTTTTTGTTTTAATGCAACGGGTGAGGGCTTCTGCGTAAAGCCACACACACAGCTCACACACTGTCCTCATTTGCTGGCTTGAAAAGGATCAACGAGAGAAACGGTAGATCTAAACAGAAGGCCACAAAATCACTTGACAAAAGTGGAAAATATAAATAAACAAAAGAAAGAAAGAAAGGTTAGTTTTTAAGTTTCCATAGATTCTTGTGGAATTTCCCTCTAATATGATCACTATAATTGAATTTAATGGCCGCAGCGCTCTGGAAGTAGGGAAATCTCCTCTCTCAATATAAAAGCATTATAATATTTTCATCACTTTTTGTTTTTACAATACAAAAATCATAACTTCGGTTGCCATTTCACTGGGTGCTCTACAGTGTACTCTACGGTTGTTGGAAGAAACTCATAAGACCATATGGAAATACAGTCAAACAGACAGGAACACGGCATGATTAACGGGTACCTTGAGTGGAACGTGATGTTCCCTGGCATTGGGCTCTGCATAAAGGAGATGCTGATTGGTTTTCCAGCAGGGCTGAGGCATAAATACCATGCATCGACGCAGCTGAGAAACGTTCAAAGTTCTGGTAGTCGAGAAATTCTGGGATAAATCATTTCGGCCGGTTCATAAAACACACCAGGAATTGTGTGTGTGAGAGAAAAGAGCAGAAAAATGAGGAACTATACAAGAAGAAGAAGAAAAGAAAAACTGAGTGGATGAATGAAAGGCTTGTTTTTCCAAACCGTCACAGACGGGTGTTAATGTGCATAAGCACATCAGTTGTGCAGACGTTTCCAATCCTTCTTTTTCATGTACTTGTGGTGCTCTGAAAAAAATGATTCAAACCCTTTAAACTTTGACACCTTTTTCAACACTCTGACCCCCTTGAACGAAACGTTTTGTCACCAGGAGACCGTTGGTTGGTTGCCCATAAACATCAGTCACTCCATGAAAGTGACACCAAAATCAAACCTTCTGACCCACGTGTAAAACGGTATGAAAGTAAACTTAGCATTGGCAGGATTATGTTGTCATATATATCTTTTAAAGCTTTGCAGTCAAAGTCCAACTCTAGATCCAATTAGCTAGATTTTAAATTTAAAGTTTAAGGATGTCGACTAAGTTGCTCTGTAGGGGTAGAACTGGCTGGTAGAAACCCCCCCACCCCCCAAAAAAACCATCTAACAGAGTTAGGGGTTGCAATGGAACCCCTAACTCTGGAAAGCGATTCTATGTGTGTCTCTGTTAATGTCAAGTTAACACGTGACTTGTGAATGACGTCGAGCTTCGCGTTGCGCTCCAGAAAACCGCAAACATCGAGAGTAATATGTAACAGCGCAAAAAAAAAAAAAAAAAACCGTGAAAACAGCCACGAATGAACGAGTCCGTGGAGTTGCGCAACTAAACGCCACTAAAATTATTAATATTAAGATAAGCGCCACAAATCTGTGCAGCGGGACATGTGAGTTGTGGAGCCGCACGTCCCGCTGTGACCCCAAACGCAGGGCCGTTACGCAGAACCTGGACGCTGGGGCGGGATGGGGGCTTTGGGGGAGGGTCTAAAATCATATTTATAGTTTTCCAGATAATACTGGAACACACAAAAACACGCACAAATTACTAAAGTTTTTTTTTGTACCGTTGTAACCATTAAACAATCTCCACTTCAGTTCAACCTTATAGGTGGAGACACATTGTTGGTGTTACCATCATAAAATAACTTGCAATTAAGTTTAGGCAAAGATCAATGCAATTTTCACAGGTGGCAGAGCGTTGTTGTTAGCAGCTGCTGAAAGTAACTGAAAAAGTTACTTTTAATGTCAATTACTTTCCAAATCAAGTAATCAGTAATCTAACTAAGTTAGTTTTTCAAGGAGTAACCAGTAATCTGATTAAAGTTACGTTTTCAAAGTAACTACCATCGCTGACTATCAACACCTATTTTTCTATTTCAAATCGGTGCTTCTTACATAAAATCCTGTTAAAATAAAAAAACAAAAATAATCCAATGGGGTGCGAATACTTTTGCAAGGCACCAGTAAATTAGATTCGGGTTCATGACATTTTAATGGCTGGTGGTAAAAACACTTTTCTGATACAAAACAGCCACGACGAAACTTTGACGTTTCAATTTGTCGTCCTTTTCACTTGTGCTGAACAGTAAAACTTTACAGTCTCTCCTCTGCTGCTGCACCCTGAAAGGCCACACGAGGAGAGGCAGACGGCCGACATGTGATCTTGTGCACTTTGCGAATCATTAGACCGGTGATTGATCTGAAGTGGGATTCATGTGACATTTACAGGATAAAAAAATGCAACCTCTGAAAGCAGTTTGGGGCCGTGATCTTTAACGGCGCTCGGGCTTTAAGTGCAGCCTCCGATGAGATCGCAGCCGACCGTGAAACCTTTAAAGGACTCAAAGGGAAACCACTGCGCGGTTCTGTTAAGAGTCTGTGGAAGAGGCCAGTCAACATCTGAATCTTTAGGCCTATTTAAAGTGTTTCCTCCTTCCAGTTGAATCATTATTTGAGAGAGCCTTAATACTAGGATCATTACTCCCTCTAGTAGCTGCTTCCCCTGAAATATCTCAGCTGGCTTGCAGAGATTTAGTGTGATTTTTTTTTATAGTCGGGTTCTTGCCTAAACTTAACGTTGGGACAAACCTGGAGCCCAGGAGGAGCACCCTGGTAAAAACACGGCGCAGAACTGACGTGACTCTTCTTGTAACCCAGATTATGTTTTGCCTTAAGAGACACGGAGAAGGATAAAACTCTCGGCAAAGTAAACACACCTACACAGGGAAATGAACATCAAACATAATTCAGTTTGTTTACTGAGCATTCCCACCCTAACCCTACCCTCTCTGAAGAATTGCACTGATTATCGTGGCAGCATGTTGGAGTGGCTCCGATTAGGTTTTGTTTTGTAGACTTTTGTTCGTCATCTTTTTGAGTTGGCTTTATAGTGTTGTGCAGATGGAAGGATTTTTCCTTTTATTTATGCTTTTTTTTTGTCTTACCTTTCAGACAGTTGTTTTGATGCATTACCGTAGCAACAAGGTGGACCTATTGTTTTCACAACTGGGAGTAGCTAATTAGCTTGGTGAAAACTGAAATAGTACTTGAACTATGACCTCAGATTCCCTCCCGCCCACAAAACTGGGGGCGAGATGAAGGTGGAGGAAACCAAAAGCAACCCTTAGATAAGTAAAAAGCTTTTTACACACGGAGCCATACATGATCTACGCTTTAAAATATTTAAAACAAAAAGGCTTCAGATGTGCAATGTTAAGAATTCCCTAACATTTGTACTGCCATCGTTTGCACAAAAAATGTAAAAATGCCCCAGCAGACTTTATTTTATCGAGCCTCCAAAATGTTCGGCAGCAGAAAAAGAACAAGAGCACCGAAATCAAACATTCCCCAACGTGTTTGGGGAATGTTGGTGAACAAAAAGGAAAGCAATAAACAACAGAGAATCTGTCAACGTGTCCCGAGTTACAGGGCTGTGATTGCGACGGGGGATTTAGGCTGGAAGATTCCGGCGACAAAAACAGACAAAAACGATGTCTGATATAACTTGGAGCCAAGTGAACACTGCAGGAATAGTTTAATTGTTGATTCGCATCAATAAAGATATCCAGTCCAAATAAACAAAGAGTAAATGTTTAACCCGCGCTGCTGCACGTGTTCAAGCTGACCACGTTTTCATTTGAAACTCCTGTTTTCTTGTCGCTCTTGGGATGGTGGTGCAGGTTGTGCCCCTCCAGTCATTTTACACATTTGCTAAAAGCAGCTAGTTGCAACTTTCTCCAACCAAAGATGGAAGTAATGAATTTCAGGCCTTTCCCAGCATCTGGATAGAATGATCATTATCTAGGATTGATAGTGAACTATTTGGTTATTTATCAAACATAACATGATTGTTCCAACGCCAACATCCACCACCGTTACATGTCGTTCCCCTTTAGCCCTGCTGCGGATCAAGGAATGTTTTCATAGAAAGTCCTAGCCAAAGTCCAGGCCTAAATCCAACTGAGAATCTATGGCGAGGTTATATCGGGTCTTCTATGGGATTAGTTGTAATAGTTCTGCTTCTCGTCTCGTTTCGCCATCTAGTAGTTAAATGCTCAGGTAAGGGTTTCGGTGATTGCTTTCATTATTGCAACATTTTTCCTTAGATACATGGGGTGCTTTAAAACAATGAACAATGCACCGTGAGCTGCAAATAAAACTACTTCATTAAACCCTATTAAACATGCAGCGTTGTTCCACATTCCTGATCTGCAGAAGGGATCTGCGCTGTGGTTTGGTTCAAGGCAAAGTTTCAGCTGTTTCTGGGAAAATTAAATTTAGGCCTTCTTTTTTTTTTTTTTTTTTTGATTAAAATACTCCCTAATTTGACCCAGCGTGCAGGTACTATTTAGCTAACGAGATGCCGCAAAGGAAACCTCACGCCATGAATCAGAGGTAAGAGAAGCTGCAGCTTTAATGTGAGAAAAGAAACGGGCTTAGAGCTGTACGGTAGGAAGCTGTGGTGAGTTCAGGGGGCATCGCGGGAACCGGCCGACGGAGGATGTCGATAGGGAGGAAGAATGCAGCTTATCACCAGAATCTCTGTCAACACACAAACTGCATGATTGAGACTGAAATGCAATCCTCAGCAGCACATGTTCAGAAGGAACAATGAAGACGCAAATGCAGGAAACCTTAAAGCTCTGAGATAAAACTGAGTCGGCAGCCTGCAAAACCAGATGTTCATGACGATGTTCTGTGTTTTATATCCCATGGCAGCCTGCTTTTTCTGTCTTCCTGAGACAATTTTAGAAGATTGTGTCTATAATCAGGTTATGTTGATGCTACACTTTAGCAGGTGCTGTCGGGCTTTATTTCTGACCAAGAACGCAATTTTGTTTGTTGCATAAAGCTAGCCTACTTTAGCTTGAACGTGCTTGAATAAATTAAAACGCTGCTAGACTGTTGTGAGGTTTACCCCTGACTATGAACATTTTAAACAAAGCAGATAATTTTGTACCCGTGTTTCGTCTCGTCATGCCACAACTACGAGGCACCAGAGATAATGAGGAATGTTTTCTCAACCCACAGACATTATAGACTCAACCCACTCAACCTTCAACTGTAAAACGAATTAACAATCAGTTCTTGTATCCCAGAGTTCTTAGACGTCCTTAACCAGGTTCCTGATCGGGCCTTGGGGTCTCCGGAGTGCCAACCCTCATGAACTCTCACACCAGACTTGGCCACCAAAGGTTTCACATCCTCCTTCTCTCTTATGACGTTTCTATTATAAGGAACTGAAAACTTCACAGGTCATGCTGTGTGTTACCAGTCATTTTTCTAACAACCAGCTCCGTGAAGATGAGCCGTTCAGTCATTCTCGACTGCATGAGGCTCCAGCAAATTCCTCTTGGCTCCCAGTCCTTTTCTATGCTGTCCTTCCTCTCTTACTTAACTTCTGTCTAGCAATGAAAGAACTGATTCAGCTTCACTTTTTTATTTCACTTTTCTTTTTCTGCCCTTTCTTCCAGCTGAGCGAGCCCAGACAACACAGCTGTCTCTCCTCCACATCGCCCCATTATCTGTGATGATTTTGCAGCTTTGAAATGTTTTGAACATTCATACTTGAATGTATTTCATTGGGCTTTATGAGACAAACTAACACAGTGTTGCACATAACGGGGCGGTTACTCATACTCCTAGATGAAATTGTGACAGTATTAATTAAAGTCCATCTGTGTGTAACTTAATCCCATTGTAAAACCAGCTGTTCTGTGAACATATTTGACCTTAGTGAAAGAGAAGCAAGAAGTGAAAGAAAGGAATAAGAAGTCCTGTTTGCTGTTTGTGTGCTCTACATGACTTGGTCACATGAGATAATTAAACTTTTTGGTTTTGTTCAATGGGCAGAATGGTCCATTTAGTGGAAAACTAAAACTGAGGGGAATGGGCAACAATTTCAGCCTTAATTGCAGTGAATTGGGGTTCTGTTTTGTTCCTGGGGTGCTGAAGACAAATGGATGCGGTGCTTTCAAGATTTTTATGTGCAGACATTTTTGTCTACATTTTTTTTTGTGTAGACAATAACGAAAGCTACGTGTCATTTTTGTTTTACTTCACAATTACAAGTGCTTCCCGCTTTCTGCCGGTATATCGCATCAAATTCTAACGAAGCACATGGAAGTTCACGGTTCTAAGATGGCACGGTACGATTTCAGCTAACATGATCTGAAAATATGTGTGACTTAAAGGTGCATTTTCTGCTTTGTCTCTCTGAGGAAATGATCTCAGAATCATTCAGCCTCTTCGTTTCCTGTTATTGGGGAACTTTTGGTTGCCATAGCAGTGGACACAACCACCCTCATAAACAATTACCAGTTGCTAAGGAAATTGCAGCTTACCACAGTGTTTATTCACTTGAATTTTTTTTTTTTTTTTTTCTGGCTAAATAGTTGAACCCCCGCCAGGTCCCAGCACTAAACGGACCTTAATGACAATGGTTTACCGCAGCTCAGAGGGTTAAATGGATGTTTTGAATTCGGAAAAAAAAAACGCTTGTTTTTCTTTTTAGTTTTTTTTCTTTTTCTCCTTAATCGACCTGGGTTATCAACTCTGTCTTTAGCCGTGTTTTGAGTCTTGATGATCCCCAGCTGCGTCCGACCCTCCTCGCCTCCCATGAGTCGAACTCTCAACCTCAGCTGTTTGCACACACGCATCTCTAAGTGCAAGTGTGCGGATCTGAAAGAGCGGGGTTTGTTTTGAAGGAGCTCCCAGAGCTGCTGCTAGAGACCCAAGACAAACATGTGTGCCAGCTCAGATTCTGGACAATATTCCATCGGCTTTGCAACCATGGGAAGCAATATTGCAACTTTGTAATGACAAAAATGTGTCAAGTTACAAGGAACGTAAAGGGGGAAAAAAAAACAAAACAAAACAAATTTTTCAGCCACAGGATTCCCTCCATGCTGCAGCAACGTTCTCACAGCTCGTCCTCTCCCGGTTACAGGAGAATGAGCCTCCGGTCAGGGTGTTGACGTGGAGGGTTTATCGTTGGGCGTTCATGTTGAAACCGGCTAAGAATAACTCAGCCAGATGAAAGGAGAACAATGTCCCCCGAAATGATGCGATGCCAGACAAATGGCTACACATGCGATCGGGTTGATGAATGTTTGTAATCTTTTGACTATTTGTAGGAAGAAAAAAAGAACATACACATTTTGCAACCAATATGCGAAACTGAGAATTATGTCTTCCCTTGATTAAGAAATTTCATCCGTCCATTTTCTAACACCCTTGTCCCCACTGGGGTCAGGAGGTGCTGGTGCCATTCCGAGAGGCGGGGTCACCCTGGACAGGTCACCAGTTTGTCGCAGGGCAACACAGAGACAGGACAAACAACCATGCACACACACACACCTAGGGAGAATTTGGAGAGGCCAATTAACCTGACAGTCATGTTTTTGGACTGTGGGAGGAAGCCGGAGTACCCAGAGAGAACCCACGCATGCACAGGGAGAACATGCAAACTCCGTGCAGAAAGACCCCGGGCCGGGAATCGAACCCAGAACCTTCTTGCTGCAATGCAACAGCTCTACCAACTGAGCTACTGTGCAGCCCTGATTAAGAAATTTAAATCACATATTTACAAGCAATGGCAAATTTTTACCGTTAGTGTTTAAATGCGCATTATCAGTAAGGATTTTGAAAATAATTCCTATTTTCTATACTAATGATCAATTTTGAGTATTTGTTTTTAGCTAACTCCACATTTTTTTTTTTTTTTTTCTGTGACTGAGATCAAGTCTTTTGATGTAGACAGTCCAAGACGTCATCTTTGTCCAAATGTGGCAGTATGCACGGGGTCTCCCTTGTTGGGGACGGAAGAGGCATTGATTGTGTGATGGTTGTGTTGTACTGAAAATAAGGATGTCGTTCATCTTCCAGGAGAGTAATAGAAATCGTATCCATCCTTTTTCTCTTGCCGTTTTGTTCTGTTTTGAGCAGCTTAACCACCGTTTGTTTCCCACGGTTGATCCTCAGCTGTTTACTCACCTGTGTAGCATTCAGTAATCCAGATGAACCGAATAGTCCGTCGCTCCCGCACCCCATTGTCATCTCGCTCACTCTGTGGCTCTTGCCAGTCTGCTCCTGTTACCTGAGGTTTGAGAAACTCCACAACAACACTCCGTTACGTGACGCAGAGTGTTAGTGTGGGTGTATGTAAACATTTGAGCCTTTTGTTGATTTTTTCTTTTTTTTTTTATATCTTTATTTATACAGGTTGTCTCATTGAGAGACACCTGTTTTAAAAAAAAAAAGGCAAGCACAATCCAAACAAAACATTGCAACTAAGAGATTTGACTCGATTAAAAAAAGCAAAAAAAAAAAAAGCTGATGAAACATGAGCTAAAAACCAGAGGACGTTTTGTAAGAACATCTGTCTTGTTGTCTGAAAAGAAATTTGAATAGTCCCGCCCGAAGGAATCAAAGCTGTAGAGTGTCCCACGTCGATCGAGCAGAGACAGAAAATTATTATTAATTTTCTTTCTCCTGTATGCAGACTTTTGATCCGTCTGGATTAGAGAAAATCTGTGATCAAATTTGAACTCTTGAACACAAAGCTGCGACTTAATACCCTTGAAGTGCTACCTTATACAGCCAGTGAATGTCAAAGAGCAGTTTGAATAAACGATTAAAAGTGCAGAGCTATTCTGAAATTCATCCAAACAACGACCGCATGTCAATTTCTTACCAAAGTTCTGTCCTCTGCAAACCTGCATCAGATTGATTATCGAGTGCTCATCAGTCAGTTTTGCCTTAAACAAGTTTCCTATTGCTTTTCTGCACCCTCATGCATTCAGAAATCTCCTCTGCTTGTTTTGGAAAATCCGGACATCAGGGTGTGGTTGTTCTCCGTCGCCTGGTCCCCGTGCTATTTTGCGACTCCTTCTCGTTCCGTATTTAGATTGGCTGGGCGCTACTTTAAGAAACGCTCAACCAGCTTTCTTGTACATTTCAAGAAATGATGTCGTCCCTAAACTTAAGCGGTTTGGGGGGAGAAGCAGTGGAAGGTTGGACTCACCCAGGGAGCCCATTGATGCATGAACTGCCACCGTTTGTTTCCATCACAGACTGTGATCTATATCCGTGTATCTGATTACACCGCAGCTTCCATCAACTTAAAAAAAAAACACACACACAGATGAAAATCAAACAGGCCACTCAAAGGCCCACAGCATGAACTCGTTTCAACTTCTGATAATTTCCACAGACCACTAATATTAGAGCAAATTCAAAGACCTAACACGTTTTCTATTATGTAATCATAAGTCAGACGCTACACTAAACAATAGTAATCAGTGAAACATGTTTCGTTTCTGCTGTAGCTGCTCAAAGGTCCCAGAGGGTCGTGTAAATTCACAGATTTTACTTCACAGTTTGCGTGTGTTTGAAAGATGTGACTGGAACGTGAAAACACAGCGAGGAGAAACTAAACAGCCATGAAAGAGAAGAAGTGTAAAGGCTGAAAGATCGTGGAAACTCTTGCATAAGTCATTTATCTGTCCACCAGCCTTCACCCAAAAATCTGCTGATTATTTTTCCTCCCTCCTTTTGGTGTGGTCAGTAATGAAACCTTGATACGATTGTCTCACGGCAATTCAAAAGGGAGGCATTTCAGGTCACGTCTTGATACTCTGAAGCAGTGATAGAAGGATGTAAAGGTTTAAAGTATAGATTTAGATGGTTTTGTTGGGAAAAGTAACTTTTTGGGTGGTGCACTAAAGATTTTACACACACTGTTAGGATGCTTTAGAGTCTCGTAGCTAACCAAAACATGGAGATAATTTTCTGGAAATCCAAATACAGTGGACCCCTGTCAGGGTTAGGGACCACAGACAGCTAATACCTGCAAAAACTTTGGAATCCCTCTAAAATCACTCTAAAACTGCCTATTTTAATAGCTCGAATACCAAATACATGTTAATACACACATTGGAAGCTTCATTAGCTAACATACAGTCTTCCTTTTCAATGTTCCTGGGGGTACAGCCAATTAGAACCAAGGAAAATAAATGGCACTCCTGGATAGCCTGCTTTTCAAATGCCAGCCAATAGCATGTCCAGTAGCAATACTGCTGAATATTCTAATTTCCCATGTTGTATTTCTGGTAGTATGTATTAGATGTATTTCACAGAGACCTTCTGCTACAACAGAAGGTATTTTTGTTTGGTTTTTTTGACAGAAATAAGAGTAAGATTTGACTCAGAATAGATGACAGTAGAGAGGTTGCGTGGTGCATTCCCCAGCTGAGCATGCTGACTGATGAAGATGCACGGTATGCGCTGTGCCATGAGACCGTGCCAGGCCAGCAGCCGAACCCGGCTTAAAGATGGCCTATGGGAAACGGCTAAATCCCTGCTTTCACCAGCTATTGTCCATTGGATGGGTAACGGGATGGATTATTCACAGCTGGAAGCATGTGCACCAGCGAGTTAAAGACTCTTTTAGCCATCTCCATAGCAACTTCTCCCAATCCAACCGGACATTGCCTGTGGTGTCGTCAACATCTTTCCATCCAGACGAGATGGAAGTGAATATCCTGATGCTGTGGCGAATGTCTACAGTGCTGTGAGAAAGTACACCCTCCTTTGACATTCCTTAGGAAGGTTTAACATGTTGGACACACTGATGTGCTTTGAATCGTTGTCCTTCTGCATGACCCAACTGGCTTGAGCTGAAGCTCAAAAACGAGGTAGCGTCTGATAAAGTATTCCTCCCACCTTCCAAACAGCATGCAAGAAATGAAACAGCATTACTGAAGCTACTTTTCGATACTCAAAATACTCATTGTCAGATAAATATACTCAGCAGGACACAACGGGGCCATAAATAAAACATTTGCATAAACCCAATCTTGTCATGAATTGCGGTAGAGATGGTGAGGCACAACACAGAGGACCCAGGTGGAAATTATGATTTTTTTTTTTTAAGATTTTTTTGAGGCTCTAGTGGCCTTTATTTGAAAGTAGCTTGACAGGAAATTAGGGATTGAG
>CAEGAE010080703.1:0-22778 GCA_903067095.1 Girardinus metallicus | reverse complement strand
ATATATATATATATAGATATATATATATATATATATATATTTTTTTTTATAGATATAGATATATATATATAGATATATATATATATCTATATACATATATCTATATATATATATATTTTTTTTTATATATATATATTTCACTTGAGAAGAAATGAAGGGAAAAAAGGGGGCTGGAGAGGAGTGCAGAGGAGAGAAATCACACAACCTTTTTTTTTTTTTAAAAAATGGCAGCGGCATGCATTGCCAGTTTGGCACTTTGGCAGTTGTGAAAGCACAAAGCCGAGTACTTCCAGTTCTCTTCAAGAACACACTTCTCTGTTTAGAAAGCTGAACAGAGGCTCTTCACTCCGAGATCCCAGAGACACGCACCGGGAATGTTGTTATCCATTTAATGAATGACAACAACAACAACAAAAAAACAGGAATAATGCTTTTATTTTTTCCAGGTTTAGAAAGAGTCAAGCTTTTCCTCCACATATCTATTTTGCCGCAGCGGGTTTGTGTTAGATCACGTTTGTTCCATCCATTAATTTAGGAATAGCAGGTGAAAGGGGAAAGCAGACATGCTTCCCCTTTTTGATACTTAGAAGTTCATTCTGGAGGATGGAATATATGTATATTTTTTGGATCTCAATACTAACAGTCATGGTTAGATGTCTGAATTTTACAAAAAAAAACTTTAATACAGTAAAATGTCTCTCTATTCTAAATGGTCTATATTTAACAAATCCCTCTGAAAAGAGCGGGAAAAATCCCCAATCATATTCCTACTGAATAAAAGGTCACAAATATGTAAAGTACCACTAGATTCTAACAAGGAGTGCTAACAACAGCCACAAGAAACAACAAAAAATGATATCAGCATTTCTGCTAAATGGAGCGACATTGTAGAGGAGGCTCGACTGGCAGCACATACCCAGTAAAACCAACTGGAAACAAGATATTGTTAAGCAAATGCTCAAATCTCATATCACCAAACCAGAAGCAGATGCTGGATGTCCCATGCTGTTGACACATATTCACAAAGTAGACTTCCCTCAGATAATTCAGGCTTCCTTGGCGAAAATAAAATAAATAAAAATAGATCTGCCTAGAAAGCGCTGATGAAGATGTGCCTCGCGGTTCACCGTAGGATACGTCAGGTTATGCTGAGCAAACGTCTTCCTGTCAAACCAGCGAAATAAAAACACGTCAGTTCCAAACAGGTGAACATCAGGTATGTGTCAAGGGAAAAACAATAAAAAACAGTCTGAAGAAAAGAACTAAGGTGTCATAGACAACAATATGGAGGCTGTCATCACAATACTCCTTTTTAGATAAATTGTAAAAGATGTCCTTACCCTCAGCATGGGTGAACCCTGGTGGTATTTTTTTATATAAGAAAAGCTTTTCCCTTTTAAAATCCAGTAACTAACATTGTCAGTAATTGCAGCTAAAGCATTCCTCCATTCCCTTGTTCCAACAAACATTTTATTAAACATATCCATTATTAAAAAAAAAAAAACACACACATGACCTTTTTCCCATATATTGAGTAAGTAGTAAACTGCCTAAACCGGTATAGCATTTATTTAATCTCCTTTAGAATTCATTTTTGTGTATGTTTAGGCTCATGGTGCGTTCACACCAAATGTGTTTTGAGCATCAGGCGCGTCTGGTTTTCATCCAAAGTCTATGTGGAGGCGCTTCGAGGGCCATTGTGGTGGGTTTCGAGCATCTAACACGGCGTAATTTGAACCGTTTGAAGCGTTTGACGTATTGAGCGTGTCCAACGTGTCCGATGAGTCCGACGAGTTTGACGTTCAGACTTTGAATGCAAACCAGACGTACCTGACGCTCAAGACGGGTTTGGTGTGAACGCACCATCATTCTACCCAAACATTACTGTTCCAGCTGGTGTTTTTTTAGTCATTGCTTCAATATTTTCCCATAATGCTCTTTGTCATGATGCTATGTCTTTTGTAAAGTGACCCAAGTAAAATGTCCCCACACCCTGGTGCATTCAGCCACCACATGCTTCAGCCAGAATGTTCAGAAAATGTGTTTTCTTTTTGCTTTGGAAATTCCTTGACTTTGGAAAAAAAAAACACATTCATTCATTTCTGGGACACCTAACTTGTCTCCTTTCTGAATGGTCTGACAGGTGGACATTCTCATGATGTCTGTTGCATCATGCAACTGTTTGAACGGGTGAATGTGGCAGGTGGAGGCATCTAACTATTCCCAACAATGTACCAGACCTGTGGAAGTCCACAATTCTGTTCCTGGCATTTGATTTTCCTGTGAAGTCGCTCAGGGAGGCAGAATGCATAAGGTGTTTCCTTAGAATACAACCAGTCACCTTGCAAAACCTCGACATCGTCATCTGGACTTTCCCAAATAGTTCAAATGCATTTAAATTTTTGTGTACTGATCACTAAACAAAATAAATAAATATTCTGACACTTAGCAAAGAGAAATCATTTGTGGAGTCTTAACTGACCCAAATAAAATTGAATCTGATTTAACGTGACTATTTTTAAATCTATCTACTCATTTATCCGTGCGAGGGTTTGATGTAGGTGCGTACGCCATGATTCAGCTCGGATTTGATTCTTTCATGGGACACGAACGCCTTAGGGCTTCGGCTGACGGAGACTGGAGCTGACCGGTGGCGGCGGCGGCTCGATGCGCTCTCACTGCACACACAGCTGAACAAAATCGAAGCTGAATTATTGATGCGCACTTGTAAGCTCAGATGGGCAGCACGTCCCGCTTTGATCATACCTAATGAAAGTCAGCTCTGATGGCACCGACCTGCAGAGAGTTCACAATAAATAACCCAAGAAGTTGTTTGCCCTCTTGTAGTGTAACTCAGCAATTTTTATATGCTGCATACCTTTAAGTAGCTGTGTTTTGTTCCTGACACCAGAGTGCTGGTTAAGTGAATTAAGTTTTCCAGAAGGTTGGAGTTGCCAGGTTGCTTTCAGAAGCAACTTGGCAGGAGAAACTAGAGCCTTGAGGCTGTTGAAGGCCAGAGGCTTTTGAGCTGAAAGAAGACTAAATCAAAAACCTCTGTGTCTGAAATAAGTCAAGTGAACTCATTGCATAATATTTTACCTCTGTTCTCAAATAGAATCTCTTTGTATGCACTGAAAATTTGACATCCCGATTTTAAAAACGCAAGCGTGTTTATGCATAAGCTCATTCATGCGGGGTAATTCAAAGTCCACATCATTATGCTTCTTTCACTGGGTAAACTGATACAAACTGTAAGTTTGTATTCTTTCTTTATTTATTTTAATAAATGCCATCTCAAGTTTCACTTTCATCCAGATTCCTGCTATATACTGTATTATTGTATATTCAAATTCAGGGCATTTTTGTATGACTGAAATTTATGAATTAACTGTCTGATCAACATGTTTCTTCTGTTTCGGATTGGACAAAATCACATTTCTGACAGCATGTTTACTTAAGCACTGTAAAAGCCAAAACTTCTTGCTGTGATTCTAATCTCCCATCTTCCACTCCCAGAGACTCCATATGAAACTTTGATGATCTCTATAAGGAAACTGGGTCACCGCGGCAACATCGACTACATTATGAAATAAATCAGCGTCCTGAGAATTAAAAATAAAGGAACAATGTAAAGGATTTTGGTGCTATTATAGGTGATGTCGACTGAAATAGATACGTAACTGCACTCAACATGCCATGATTTTTTGGTTTTGATTAGGATTTTGCATTAGTTGTCCGTATCCAAATTATGGTTCACATTTAGTTATGCCATTTTTTATTTTTTATTTTTTTTGCCTTATTCAGTCTTTACCTTGTTTTGTTTGTCTGAGTTCTTATGTCTGTGTTTTTTAGCTGTGCATTAACAAAATAGTCAGATTTTATTTCTTATTTGTCTCACTAAATATTCAGTGTATGTTCTGTTAACGGGTGCGGAACTTCCCTTTAGAGCAGTTTTCTTTCTTCTATGTTTTTTTCTCCCCTCTTCTAATTTTTCTTTTCCTTCGGAGTGCAACAGGCCGTTGGTTTCTGCTGATGGTTTCAGCTATAGTCAAGAGAAAAATGGAGATGACTCTATAGGAGGGGGGAAGAAGAAAAACGACACAACAGCAGACAAGTTGTACTTTGCTGCGTGATTGTGATGTTTAAGGTGGATGGTGGCTTTCAGCGTTTCTGATGGCTGGCTCGTTCTGTCACAGAATAGCAATGATGCACGTTGCACAGAGTCGAAGAGATTTTCTTCTTTGTTTTGTTTTGTTCTGTCTCTATTGAAAAACCTCTGATTCTTCATATACTGGAACCTCAGGGCATTTTTCTGACTGAAACGTGATGTGGACTTTCCAACAACATCTCTCTTCAGAGGACAGTAAAGCTGAGGAGATACACATCATTTCAGGTTACAAATTAATACTTGTTCTGTAAATTAAAAGTAGGTGTTAGAAAACAAAATAAGGATTCAGTCTTAGTCCAAAGTATAATCATTTTTATGCCTTTAAAAGTGTGCTTCGTGCTTCTCAAAATTTGTAGAAAGAGGAGAAATCTAAGCGCTTATGCAATTTATTGACTTTTTTATTTTTTATTTTTTTATACAAGCTAGATGTATCCTCTGTTGCTAGGTAACGACCACCTTTACAGGAAAGACGAGCAAGGCTGACAGAAAAGTTTTAACATTAAAACCAGTGGGAAAAGGCATTTTTACACAATCTCTCTGTAATCTTGAGAGGAATGAAACCAGCGCTTCCTGCTACATTGATTAAAAACGTGTTTGCTGCCGAGACAACTTTGCAGCGAGCTCTCTCTCAAGCACACATTAGCAAGCTTTTTTTCTTTTTCGTCTTCACGAACATTGTTCGCACCTTCGCTTTCTCCTGCAACTTTTCATCCTGTTATTTTTGTGGATTACGGCTTGCATTTTCTCACCGTTTTTCTCCCTGCCTGTCAGCCTGCTGCTGTCCCGCAGACCCACAGGCTGACAACGCCGCCATAAAAAAATAAATAGATAAATAACACTCTAGGAATTCAGCTGCCATTGTCTGGGGACTAAATTTGCAATTCTACATGATGCATTGGTTATGTTTGTGCATATTTTGTCGCCAACGCAACATTAACCATTTAAATTGGATGGAGAACATGTATAAACATAAATTTCAAGTTTGAACCATTGCATCTTTGCCATGGCTGTAGGTTTTGAGTCGTCCTGGTCTAAAACTTTAAATGGGACTTCTTCTGGTTTTCTGTTAGTATTGATTTTCTTTTTGACGCTTGTTTTTGTGTGTGTGAAACAGATTATCCCAGTGGAACAGCTGCTCTCTGCAGCTCCTCCACAGTCCCCTTGGGTCTCTTGGCTATTTCTCTGATTCATGATTGGACACACACACCACTGGTGGTCAAAGCTGGTCAGTGTGGACCAACTGTGGTAAACTTTATACTGAAGTTAATAAAAGCAATGTCACATATGCGCTTGAAGACACAAATCAGCATTTGTGTCTAAAAGCACATTTGATTTGATAGATACGGCAATAGTCTCGACAAGTCTTAAACCATCTATAGAACATTTAAACTTGCTCCGCCACAGTTGGCTAATGCTAACAGATTGCTTTTGCTAATGTTAACCATCAAAGCTGCCACTGTTTTCATTATTTGTATTGATACTTAAACTCAAAACAAGTGCTATTGTGTTGTAATCAATCAATCAAGTTTATCTGTATAGCACATTTTAGCAAGAAGGCAGTTCAAATTGCTTTACATCATAAAAACACAAAAATCAACAACTGAAACATTGCATGTTACCAAGTGCCTCCGTTACACATCAAAATCTTGGTTAGTGTACTCTTTTGTTATGCAAAAGAAACTCTAAACAGGTGGGTTGTTAGTCTAACACCTCCAGCTACATCATGTTTGGAAAAAAAAAAACTTTAAAAAAAAAGGTTGCAATGAATAATAGATTAAGAAATTTGGTGGGAAACACATACGGTAACGGCAGAGGTTGTCGTGAGTGAGACCGGCAAGAAATTGTTTTGACTTCTACCAGAAAGTCTGACATGGATTGTTGATTAAATAGTTAATTTGGACCACAACTGGGATGAACTGGAGTTTGTTTGCCTGGCCTCCTCGTTCAACATCAGTGTCTGACTTCACAAATGAGCTTCAGGAAGAATAGTTAAAGTTACCCTGAGGAAAGCCCAAAGGGTAAAAAGAAATCATGTCAAATCGTATGAAAAGAATTGTCACTCAAGTTTGTGTGTGTGCGCGTACATATGGGATTGTTTAATTGTATTTTGACATAGGACATCTGCAGTGCCGTGCATATGTACCATACCAAATTATTAAATCAGAAAAACTGAATTAACTTTTTTTACCGAGTCAAAATGAACATTTAAAAATTTGAGAATAAGAATTTGAATAAAAATTCTATTAAAGAGACACTTTTTTTTGAGTTGTGAATCCCCAGACTCATCGCTCGCAAAATGCTAAAGGGCACAACAAATGAATGATGTCGTTTTTCAACGTTCACCCCACCTCTGTGGGTTGGGGGAACCGATTCCCTTCTTTTGCTGGTTAAAAATAGCTCCAACGCGCCTTGTGATTTAATTTCTTCAGCAAGCATTACAGATCTTTCCCCCATTGTGAGCATCACATAGGAAAGGAAAATGATAACATAAGATTTTATCTTCTTTTCCTGCTGTTGTCGCTCTCAGCTGCATTCCTGGTTCGACGTTCCGGTGCCTCTTCGTTCGAGAACCGCGGTGCGGCATCGAGAGTGCAGGTTCTCTCGTCGCTGCCGCTGATCCTCAGTAATGGAAACATACTGGTGCGGCCACTCCAGCCTGTCCCCGCTGGGCTGCAGGCCTCATTAGAGCCGTGGGAGAGCTCAGTGGCCTGTCACACCACATCTAGTGACCCATTTGTCTGGAGAAGGGGCGACCAGAACGGCTGTACGCATGCAAGTGTGTCAGTATGTGAGAAAAACCAAACGTGAAGCTCTGAAGCCAGTGGGTCACCGTGTTACACATCTTAATAATAACCTGCCTCCATTTATTGCCATTATTTCACTGCATTTTAATTTGAATTGCAATTTGATTTCTCCAAAGTTGTGCGACCGTACATAATATCTTATCTATATAATTGTGCTTTCTTTTTTTTTTTCCCCTTCTCTTTATATTTTTGTGGCAGCATGTCAACATGTTTTTGACATTTTTCACCTAATTAGAATTCCCTGCAGGTGTTTTCCAGGGATGTCGCCGTTATCTGGGTGGATCATTTCACATGTCAGCCTTTTATTTCTGCAGGAAAAAAAAACAACAAAAAACTGTAAACAGCATGTGAGCTGAAGTAGAGAGGATTGCTTCTCCCACACAGAGAGAGGTGTTCGCTATGTAAACCCAAAATGCAGAAAAGTTGGTATTTAAAATGTTTGGATACCGATGTTTTGACACAAACTAGTCAAACTTTGCTCATTGTGATAAATGCTAATTTTAAGACTTTTCCCAAGCGTATAAAAATAGCCTTTAATAGAGATGGATGATCCGTTTGAAGGCTGATTGTGATGATACAGCTTTGACCTTCCTGTGGAGCTGTTAACTGATTCCTATTTCCTTTTAAGAAGTGTAATAGAGCAAAATAAAAGAACAGGATTAAAGTTTTTGTTTTTTTGTAGCCTTCCTGCCACCTAGACATCAATTATTTATATTTGGAGCACGGGCGGTGTCACACTCTGCTTTAAAAGGACACTAGCTGTAAAACAGAGTTTTACTAGTTGGAAAATAAATGGAAAACTGGTATTTGGTTGACATTTTAGTTTGTCTTCTTGTGTATTCCTAGACGGTGAATACTTTTCTGATGTCTGAGATTTCCAAAACTCCAATCAAGCATGTTCCATGACAGGCAGAGGGTAAAATGAAATGTCAGAGCAGTGTGGCAATGCTGCATTGAGTGCCAGATTTTCTAGCAAACAAGTTTGCACGAAAACAGGTGCAAACTTCATAACTCCTGCAAAGCTGATCAACAAACCACACATAAGGTGCAATGCATTTTTTTTACAGGTTTTGTTGGCTCTAGTGGCCTTTATTTGAAAGTAGTTTGAGAGGAAACAGGGTAATGAGAGAGGGGGAAACATCCGGCAAATGTTGCCAGGCCAGGAATTGAACCTGCGACCACTGCCACGAGGACCAACGTCTCAATACGTGGGTGCCCCTGCGCCACCACAGCACCCCAAGGTGCAATACATTTATCGTGTCTGCCTTGATGAATATGCAGATATGCTGGTTTCTATGTCATCTTTCTTTCATAACTCTTCATGTAGCACAGGCAAAACTAGCACAAAAAAAAAAGATGGTGGTCTGCACCACTTTTGCACGTGGAAACTTTGTGGCTTGTGTCCAACATACTATTTATTTTACTGCCATTTTTGCTCACACAATATTGTGGTCCTTATTTTGGAGTCTTTGTAGATCAGGAACTGTTCAAAGCTTTGCTCTCTTGTTCACTTCTTTCTTTGAGAGAAAATAAAGCTCCCTTTATTTTCAACAATAAAGAAAATTTGTTAGGTTCGTACATGTCTCTGCTTCTTCTGCGTTTGAGGCTTTTCCCTGGAATAATCGCTTTACATCTCCAGCGTCAAAGCGCTCTGCTCTTCTTTCTCTGTCAGATGAAGCCAGTAAATCTGTTCAACCACAGCCATGTCATTTCGCCATTTATCTCTGTCAGGGGGTCACTATTTGTTTTCAGATGATGCTTACAAACAGACAAAAAAAAAAAAAAAAAAGCATTGTACTGATGTTTTTACCTGGCATTATTTGTTTGCACTCTGGAATCTCTTCTCAGAGTTTCTCCTTTTTTTTTTAATGAGTAAAGGACGACCTATTTCTGTCTTTGCCAAAACAGAAACACTTTTAGGTAGATATACTGTACATAGTTATATGAAATCAAAAATCCCATTTGCAGACATGTTTGCACCTTGCAGCAAAAAAAGTTGTATAACATAATTCCAGAGAGCATAAGTCTTGCTGGGATGTTTGTGTGCAAACATGTGACAGTAAGATTTCAGGTTAGCGGTCATTATGCTTTTTTTTAGTCTGCAAATCTGATGTCTTTTGCATTAACACTACTCCACTCATCACACCAAAGTAAAGAAAAAAAAATATGTTATTTTAGCAAAACTATTCATTTGATGCACTGCATTGACTTCATTTTAACTGCAGCATCAGTGAGTATGCTGAATGAGAGGAAATCACAATGTTAATATGAACACTGTAATGCAGTGTGTTATGGCCAGTCCTTAATCTGAAATCACTCAGGCTGACATCAAACACCCTGACTTATGTAATTATCAAACGTAAGTCAGACAAATAAACCTCACAGAAAGCTGAAAATGAGCCAGACTTGTAATGTGTTAGGAATTTTTATAGTCTTTCAGAAGTAGATGTTTAAATTAGTATTTATCTGACTCAGAAGACAAAAAAATAAATAAAATAAAATGAGCATGAACATTTTCCAAATTAAATCAGTTTTTGTCATTTTGCAACTTAAATGGCTATGAATTTGAATATTAAAAAAGTTTGGCATACTTTCCAGTTGTTCATCGCAGAGTTTTGCTTGTGAGTTTTACTGCTAAGTCATTACCAGCTGTCGTAACAAAAAAAAAAAAAAAACATCAATAAATAATTGCATTATTGTGCTGAGCACTATCTGCTCAGCACAGATAAAGCAGAGGGCTAGCTAACAGTTTATTTTCTCTCCAGATGGGCTAAGAGAGCTAAAAAAAACAACATAAAGACTGAAAATCACACTTATAAGATGGTGAGAGAGGAATGCTAATGTTGCTGTGCAATGTTACTAAATCATAATATTTTTTTATCTAATAATCAGAACAGTATTGGGGTTGCTTTGAGGTGATCAGCTGAGTTTCAACAGTTTGAAAACAGCCAATTATGGACCAGGAATAATACTCTGCAATTTGAAGGATGTGTGGGGGAAAAAACGTCAATAGCTTACAAAGCAGATGTTTGCACTGTTTCACAAAAAAACATCTACTTTAACCAGAGAAGGGTGTACATTACGTCAAAAGCTGTGAAAATCACCAAATAAGCTGTCACAGTCTCTCTTTCTCAGGCACTTAATAATATTCCAGATTTTTCTTTTATTCTGGCACTAAATAATGTCCATGTCCAATTTATTTTTGTAAAGTGGAAAATAAATTCTGCTGCGGTCGCCTCTGGATAAATGCGAGGTAAATGACTGTCACATCAAATGCTTCCATTTTCGGTTTTTCTGTTGATACTCAGGAGAGGGTTAGATGGAGGTCACTGGAAAACCAAGAATGTTGTGAACGTGAGACATTGTAGATTCCAGTTGACCTTTCCATTGTTTTTTGAAGCATAATGTAATTATAAAATACACTGTTTGGACAGAAAATGAGCTTCTGGAGCCAGCTTTCTCAAAAACAGGAAGGAACTACCATACAACTTGTTTTCTTTTGTTTTTCCTGAATTGTTATGTTAAATGGGTGCGTGGCCGCTCAACTGGAAATAAAGAAAAGACTGACTGAAAACTTTTACTTTATCCAAAGATTGTGCATGAGGGATAAGTTGGAAAAATTGGTGACAGTAAAAAGGTGAAGAGGAAAATTTCTTTCACACACACCCACTAAAAATGTTTTCATTGTTTGCTCCAGGAGTACAAAAAATATGAACTTGACTCATAAAAAGAACCAACAGAAGTGACGACGACACAACACAGTTTATGCCACAGTGGTGCTTGGGAATTGTAGTCAAGTTAGCAGTCAAAAAATTGAGGCTGGTGTGGCTTCTCAGCGAAAATTTAAAAGAAATCACAAAAAACAATGTGGTTCACTCAGAATTTCTCTATCTACCCAAAGAAATCTGGTAATGTCTTAGAAGTATTTAGGCCAATAACGCTCCTCCTCCTTTTCTCGCTCACCAAAGACAATTAGCTGCAGAAATGACCCAGTTTTTGTCCTCAGTGTCTGAGCCAAATGAATGACAGATTGTATGTGCAGGCACAAACTATTCCTATTATTATTTTTAATGAACCTTACAAATGTCAAAACTACAAGTTCAGTCGAATCCTGTACTGGAAACTCTGAGACTCCACAAATAATGTATTACATGACAGCTTTACTACTGTAGTGCGATGAAACCTACCGGTGCCTTTAGCGCCATCCTGCCTGGATTTCTGCAGTTGGAGCTGGAGCTATCAGGAGTGGGCAAGGCACGTGAGAACACAGGGCTGTGTGTTTGACAGACCGGCCTGCAGTACGGTGGCCCAGCGGGGAACTGTGCTGGCACCTTTTCCTCTTCACCCTCTACAATGCAGACTTCTCTATTAACTCCCCAGGCTGCCATCTACACGAGTTCCCTGATAACTCAGCCGACGTCGGCCTCATCTCAGGAAAGGACGACTCAAAGTACAGGCAGCTCAGGACTTAGTCGACTGATGCCAAACTTAACCAATATCCTGATCAACGTGGGCAAAACAAAGGGGATGATGGTGGGATTCTGCAGAGGTGGACCCACCACAATGATGACAATAATCATAGTGGATAGAGGATAGGTCAATTGTTTCAATACTCCATTCTGGTCTTTTTGGTTCAGGTCTACTCTGCAATCCCCAGGGTCAGATTCAAACATGGAGAAGCAGCATTCAGTTTTTATGCTAAATTAGACTGGGACAAATTCTAGAAAACTTCAAAAGTGCTGAAATACCGAGTTCCTTTGAATCAAGGCTAAAAGCACATTTGTACAGAGTGGAGTTACTAAAGCTAGTCTTCATTATAATATTTTCTGACGACTTTTGATGATATTTGAAAACACGTAACGTTTGCTGCTATTTTGTTGCTTTATGTTAACTTATTTTATCTACTGCTGATGTTTTCGTTTTTTTCTTTGCAAAGTCTTTTGCTTAGGACACGGTTCAAAACAGAAAGCAGGAATTACTTCTACCTCACTTTACTTTCTTGATCATTTTTTCCATAAGTGTTCATTTACAATAATGTTAAGTTACGCCGCAGCAACAAGCGCTTTTAAATCCCTGGCTAGAGTGCCAGTCCATTAGATCTCCAACCTGCTGTTCTCAGACGTTTCTCTCGACTTCATCCATCTAACTAGAAACCATGACATATAAACTTACTTTGCTTTCATTCATATATTTTGGACAGACTCTTGCGTTACGCATCGACTTTTTCGTCATCTCACTTTTGTCTGCTTCCTTTCTGTCTTTTTATCCAAACATTGTGGATAAAAAGTGACACGATAATCGGTGCGTCACACGAGAAAAGGGAAAAATTGTCAAAAATATTTGACCTTTGTTATTTCAAATTAAAATGCATAACGTGGGTTTGCGCACGGCGACCTGACGTAGTGGAATCATGAGACGTATTAGAATCTCATGAAGAAAAATTGCTCAGTGCCACTTCATTATCCTTTCAGTGTTAATAACTCATGCCCATGCCTCATAGCCCCTGTCTGACCAAACTGCCAGGTTACCATGGTGACCAACCTGCAACCAGACAGAGGTGATGTCACTAACTCTTCTGTCAGTGTCACGAGTTAAAGAAGGAGAGCAAAAATCAAATGGCAAATTCATTGCTTGGGAATTTTTATATATATTTTTTCATATAGCTCCGTACATTTTAGACGTACACTTTGCAAAATGATACATTTTAATTAAAATCACCATATGCTGAAAATACACAACAAATTCAGCAGGAACGTCGGCCATTTGATGCGTTACTGGCGTAAAATTAGTGTAGTGTTTTAGAAAATATCCATGTTGAGGCCCATGGATCAGATTCTCTTGCTAACTTAGCCTGTTTCTACAGCAAGAATCAATGATTCACATAGGCATAGTTATCTCTCAAAATATTATTCTTACAATTCCACACAGATACAAAAAAAAGAGAGTTTAAAAAAAAATCAATTTTGTATTGATTTCTTTATTCAGTTTTTCTTCATTAAAAATACAGTTTGTGTGTGAAGAAATGTTCCAAAACAGCAGCGTGTGTTGATAAAAATCCATATCAGTGTGGACGGGGACTCTAAACTGGTAAACATGAATGCAGTAAATGCAGAAGCATTTTAGTTTGTCTGTGTTTCAAATCAATAGCCATTTTACATACTTTCTAAAAGCAGCTGTTTAATTTTATTATAAAATATATATTTTTTCTAGGTAAAGTACAACATTTTCCCTCTTGTGCACCATATTGTGCTTCAGCAAAGTGTTCGGCTAATTGTCAGTGCCGAGGCAGAATTGTTCTTTGAGTTTTTTTATGTAGGTCAGAGAGAGTCTGAGAGAGAGAGAGAGAGAGAGAGAGAGAGAGAGAGAGAGAGAGAGAGCGCAGAGTTTTGGCAAAGAACACATCACGACGCATGATTAAACTATACAGATGTTCTCCTCTCTCAAATGAATATATTAGAAAATATAAGAACAAAGACAAATAAGTTTACTTCTGTCGCTTCAGTAAAGCTTTATATTCCCTGCAACTCGTGTTTTTTTTTATTTTTTTTATTGAGATTTCCGAATTATTCAGCAATTAGACGGCGTGTACAGAGCACTGCAGTATCCAGAGTTTTAGACGTTCTTAGATGTCAAGAGTTCTCTCTTATTTAGCTTTAAGCACAGCATGGGATGCTTCCAGTCACACACTGTGCGTGTCGTTTGAGAAACTTATTTCCTTTATTTGCATAAATGAATTGTGGCATAAATGAATTTCCCGGGCTGCTGCGGGAAAAGCTGTAAGGAAGCCTGTCGGATTGTTCCCAAGTTTTGTGCCGTTTCGAAAAGCGCTCCCCTTTGTGCTGGAGCTCAGCTTTCCCTGGAATAAACCAACATTCGTCGACACGCTGGTTTATTCCAGGGTTTCGGCAAGACGTAGCAACATCAGTTACATTTGAACACTTCAGCAGGCCCTTGATGTTGTTTTACTTTATGTGTCAGAACATTTTTATATGTAGATGTTTCATATATAAATGTAAACTTGCCCTGTGATGAACTGGTTACTGGTCTAGGAAGTGCGTCTCGCTCGACCTCTTGACCAATGGCTGCTGGAGATAGGATGCATGGATTGATATTTATGTAAACTACATTAATGTGTTCCTTCCTGAGCATTAATTGCATCATGAACATCAGTGGAAAAGAATAGCAACATGGAGATCAAGGAAGATGTCTGAGACTTGGACAACTGCAGAGCAAGGTCTCTAAGCATCCAATCAGAGCTGCAGTAGAGAAGTTTAGATTCTTGTTGTTGTAGCAAATCCCTGGATATGAATCCCTATCTGGGCCTTTCTGTGTAAAGTTTGTATGTTTTCCCCAGGCATGAATGTTTTTTTTTTTTTCAGTTTCATTAGCAGACCGTTAATTTTTGTAGGTTTACTGGCTGCTCCAAATGCATCTGCAACCTGCAAAAAATAAAAAAAATAAAGTGGGTATATGTAATGTGCGGCTGGATATTTACAGTTGAAAGCACATGTTTATGTATACTGAATGAAAACACACATACACCTTTATTTGAGGTAAGGCAAGGTCATTTTATTTATATAGCAGATTTTCAGTAACAAGGCAATTCAAAGTGCTTTACATGGATTCGACAAAGATACAGAACAAAGGGCAAAAGAAGAAAAAAACAAGAGTATAACCCAATGTTTAAGAATAAGTATTCCGCGACTTATAAACCAGAATGGGTTTCTCTGGATTCTTTTTCTGATAATGTTGATCTAAGGTAATGATTAGTTTGTCTATATTATAGATAATAATAGGAATTTTCCCAGATTCCATGTTTGTTCTAGTTCCTGCTGTGGATTGAATGAAATCATCTGGATCTTTTTGCTCTAATTATAGGTTTGATTCCTGTTCTGGGTTGAGCAAAGTATATAAACTGTAAATGAATCCCACCAAACTCGTCTTGTTTTAGGTCAGTTAGAATTATCAAAATTATTTCTATGTGTTAAATGTCACAAAAATTAGAGAATATTTCAGATTTTTTATTTTTATGATGTCTTCAAAATCAGATGTTTACATGCAGAATGGTTGGTATTTCTTTAAACAATGAGGGCGAGGCCCATATGATGATGATGATGTCATGGCTTTAGAACCTTCTGATAGGTTCACTGACACATTTGGGTTTATTGGAGGCACACCCGTGGATGTAATTTAAGGCCACACCTCAAACACATTCATTTCTGAAGGTTTGATGGGATGGGAAAGCCATAAAGAATGAGTCAAGATAGCAGAAAAATTGTGGGCCTAAAGTGGGTTGACGAAATGGAAAATAACCCTAATCAAACAGCTAAAGTGGTTACAAAATGACTGCAGGACAAAAAAGCAAATGTTTTGGTATAGCTTACCAATGTTTTGGTTTTTGTCAAAACCCAGATCTCAGAAGTGTGGAGAAGGTTGTGGGGCAAAACTCCACCAAAGTATCAAGAGAAGTTTGTGAAGGGAAATCCAAAAGATTTGACCCAAGTCGTACAGTACCAAAAACCTAGGAAAGCTATGTAAACTTCAGATTTTGAAGTCATTAACACATTGTAGCATTCAGCAAATAGACATAATTTTGGTCATTCCAACTTATCTAGGACATGGGAACATTTGGTTTTATTTACCTTTAGAAAAGGTGTGTATCTTTTTATTCTTTGTTTCTGGCGTCAGCGGTAGGTTTTAGAACGCCCAGTTAAAGTCGTCACATAAATCCAACGTGGGATTTCCATCCACTCTGAGGTTGAGTAATTTTGCAAAGAGGAAAAAGGCAAAAAAAATATTACTCAGTACACGCGCAAAGCATTGTGGCTTTGACTGTAGCAAAATGTGATTCTTCAAAGTATTGTCTTGAGGCCTGTAACTAACGCTTCCCTTTTTTTCCTTAGAGCATCATGGTAGTTAAGCCGAACAGCATCGGGGTCTTGCTGGTTTATAAGGTGATGGACTTTCCATCTGTATCAAATGTTAGTTATTTGAATGAGTAAATACCAAACCACATTTTTTATGTGGTATATTAACATTGTTTCGCTGTATAACTCTAAAGCCCTTTGGGCAATATAAAACAAAATGTAGGAGAAATAAAACTGTGCTGCAACTGAAAATCATTTTGTTCTAAAAGCTTTGTTCAGCTGTTCATTCGGTCAGGTTTCTAATCATACAGTGTATGGCCTCTTTATTAGGTACACCTTGCTAGTACCGGGTTGTACCCCCATTTGCCTCCAGAACTGCCTTAATCCTTTGTGGCATAGATTCAGCAAGGTACTGGAAACATTCCTCAGAGATGAGTTACTTTTACAGCAGCTGTAAAAATAACTAAAACTGGGGTTTTCTCACCTCACAAACAAATAAACAACATTGCGCATAAATAAGTGATCTTAGACTCCATACACAACTTCACAGCTTCAAGGTATGAGTTGACCAATAGTTTTCATAAACACCTTCCTATCTACAGTGGGCCATTAGTTGCCTGAAAACAATAACAGCACAAACCTCAGAGTCCGTCCACAATATGAGCCTGGGAGAGACAGAGATGAAATGATAGTGTGGAAATTCCATTCGGTGCCGATAAAACGCAGCGTGCTCATTTGAAAGAACACCCGTCTGCTTTGAACGACAACAAAAGAAAAAAATATTAAAAGATTTCAGAATGGACTGAACGCCGGGAGATAATGGTTTGCAAGGAGAGGAATTACTTTCGGGAACAGACGAAGGGAGGGCCTGGTGGGAAACCTCTCAAGCCAAGTCCCCTTCTGACTGACCGAGCTGTCTCAGATTGAGCACACTGAGCCGGTGACAGGCGCTGGAGCAACAATGGATTTGAATCTCGTTAACCTCAACACAGACCTTCTGTCAGAGACGCGGCTCTGGTCAAGATATAACGCTGCCTCCGCTCTGCTGGGTGCGTCCGTCCAACAGTCAGTCTGACACCTCCTGGTGGCGTGACTCCCATCAGCTGTGAAAGGCCTATCATTGCTCATTGATCAGCCTGTCCATGTATAGCTCTCAGACCTTTTGGCAGATGTCATCATCCAACAGTTCCAGGCTGTCTTGCCACCTAATCATACCCAGATTTCTCTCGCGAAACTTCCCAAACACACACGACGATTTCTGTAAGATCTGGTGAGGCCATTAAGCCTCCGCGATGGGTATGAAAAGACTTTAAGCCTCAGCTGTTGTTTTGACTGCAGCAAGTCTCCGGTTATAGATTAGAAACTGAAAAGAAGTTGCTCAACAATGAGGGGGGAGGCAGGAGAGGCAACAAAATGTGTCATTATCGGCGGCCGCTTCTCGTGTGTTTGCTCAGCTCCATGAGCTGCTTTCTTCCACTGCAGTGATGAATGCAATTCGCGTGGCCAGTCCTTGTTTATCTGTCTGCTTTCAACACAAATCAAAGGCGGAGGGAAATGCTACATTCTTACAAAAGCTGATGTCTAAAAAGAAAACCATTTAAAAACTCGCTGACCAGAGAAATGTAAACACAAGACAAGCATTCTGACTGACTAATCCTCTTCTTTCTGGTGGGAAGATTTGCTTTGGACTCTTTTTATTTTGTCTCTGTCACTATGAACAGCACAGCTCAGATGTTTGCATAAAGTCACCATGCTCATAAATGATATATTATTTTGCTGTTTCACTTGTGCGGTTTTTGCCTTTTTTTCTGCACTGTGCATTCCAACGTTCTTCAAATATTGGGTGCACAGCTCAAAAGCTACATATACTTAGAATTAAATATTACACAGGCAAACGCAGTAATATTTACTTAAATTAGCCTTTAGCATGTTCAACCTCTACCACACATTTTCTGTTAGCTGTCGACAAACCCACCCAGCCATTATCTAAAACGGCAAAAATGGCTGAAATGACCCAAAATCAGTCGTGCACAGATTGATCGACATGATGTGTACTGATGATTTTGATGACGACATTTGACTAAATGTGATGATTTTTGCTTATTTCACCATCGGTGACTGCATGATGCTTTTCTGATGTAAAGCAATTTGAACTGCTTTTATGCTGAAATGTGCTATACACATATAGAAACTTGTATTGATTTGCCTGTCTATCTGCATGCATATACTGCATTTATTCCATCACCCTTCTCGATCGCATTGGTTGAAGTTATCTTAAATAAGTTTGTTTCCTGCCAGCCTTTAAAGCCTGTAAAAGCATAGCTCTTAAGTATTTAGAAGAAATGCAGTCTTGGCATGGGAAGACTATTTCAAAAGCTTAACAATACTCCGTTTTATACATTCAATACCAGTTTTGATGTGAATTTATGGTCTTGCGGGAACGCCTCGTTCAGCCAGCTTTATCGATCCAGCTTTTTATGCGAGATAAGGTTGAGAAATTTAGAGGTAGTCATTCATTATGCCGTCCAATTTTGTGCCATGCACCAGTTTCCCTTAGAAAGACACGGCCCCATAGAATAACACCACTACTGTAATTGACATTTTTGTTACTCCTCAGACAAATGCATTGCTCTGAATGTTCCAAACAACTCGCCTGAATATGCCTGGTTTTCTCTCACTGACCCAGCTTTCAAAAGAAACAGTTCATACATTTTCAACTGGCCAAAGGTTGTGGATATTTTTATGTAAAGTTAATCAAATCTCAGTTCCAGACCAAAGAGACTAAACAATAAATATTGTGCCATGGGAGAATGTATCCTTCCAAAACAATAACACAATGTAATACGCAAATCCTATTATATGGACTGTTTTGGGTTTTTTTTTTTTCAGGATCCAGCAGTTAGTTGGAATAAGGGCAAACCAATCTGATTTTACAAAAAAAATCTGTTTTACTTTTGAAGGTAACAGAACAAATTGCCAGTTCAGATACAATTCCTCTCAATATGGTCAAGGTTTTGGCAAGACCATTTCAGACGGTTAATTTTAGATCCATTCTAAAACCAATTTTAGGTAGATATTTCTAGGTCAGACTGTGTCTAAGCGTCAACTTTATGTTCCAAAATGTCACCTCAGATAAATCACCTGGCCAAGATGTAAAAAAAAAAAAAACAACCAAGGAATGACTAAATCTCATGCCTGTCATAAAATGGAAGATGCTAGAACACCAGCTGCACCATCTACATCAAAAGTCAACCAAAAACAAGTGCCTGCTCTAAATTGTGTACCAAAAATGCCATTATGAGAACATTTGGCAGCACTTTGACGGGGTGTGCATAAGACTGGCATGACATGAACATGACATAATATCTGTCAAGAACATGAAAGAGTCTTTATGTTTGTGACTGTTGTCATGAAGTGTCATTCAGTAAATAACACTTTTAATGGAAAGTCGCTTTAAAAGTTGTATTGAAAGTCCATTAAAAGTGCCAACTTTGCCTTGAAGAGTGATTATTTACAAAATAATGCAAAGTTGGCACTTTTAATGGACTTTCAATGCAACTTTTAAAGCAACATTTCATTAAAAGTTCATAACAGGTGTTATGTCATGTTTATGACAGTGTCATGCGAGTCTTATGCACACCCCGTGAAGTAGTGGTACCGAACATTTTTTTATAGTCAACTAAGGCTGTTTTGCTGCCTGTGTTAGTGCCGTGTTACTCCAGATGAATGGAATCATAAGGTCATAATCATAATCCTCAGGTAGATGGTGGAAGTCTAAACACCACTGGGTTTTCCCATCGGACGATCATCCCAAATATTCATCAAATCTGTTTTCCATATGGACAGGGTAAGCTATAAAATGACTTCCACCTTTCTTTGATTTCTGAATATAAGCTAAAAAAACAACAACATTAAAACAAAGAATCTGTAGGGATTTGGTTTTTCTGTGTGTTTATTTAGGTCTCTGTGTTGTCCCGTCTACCCCTTGATTGAGTACATCCGTTCCTTGTTTCCCTTGATTGTCTCCCTGTGTATTTAAACCCACCTGTGTTCCTTGTCTTGTCGTCTTGTCTGCCGTCCTACGCCTGTATCTGTGATTGTTTTGCAAGTTGCTACCAGAGACTAGATCCTAGCTTTGCTCACTCTGTGCTGCCTGGATCTCTTTTGTTTTCATCCCTAAAACCACTAACCTGGGTCCACTGCGTCTGCCTCACCATCTCACCTCCACACATCATGACAGAATCAAAATACATGCCGGTGGTTGATTTGTTCATGAAATCAAATCAACCACCTGACTGAATTGGTTTGGTTTTGACAAATTTGCTAAGTCGGAGCTGCTATTCACAGAACAGACCCAATCAAGAGAAAATTCATAGTCTGGAAAATCAATTGACTCATCTCGACTCTTTAGTAAAAATTAAAGAGTGTTTGATAATTCTGTAAGGAATGAACCTAAAACAGCTTTCTTTTCATTCACCTGTCTTTACACAAACATTTTTATACTTTACCAGAACTGAGTTCTAAAAAAAATAAAAAATAAAAAAAATCAGGATTCCTATCAGTGCAGCTGATTTTTGCTTGTTGACAATTGAGCCTGATAGTTCACATAAATCCATGAATTATCGCTTCACAAAAATAATAAACTCAAAATCAGAATTATATTTATTGTCCTGAAGAGTTGAAATCAAATTCTGACTGGTACTGTAGCCAAAAGAGCAGTTATTGAGGAATAAGTATTTGCTATAACCTTTGACTCTTATAAGTGAGCTATAAGATTTAGAATCTGTCAGCTGCACTGAATCTACTGGCAGATTTGAAAAGTGTCAACTACTTCCATTCAGAAGTTACTAAAAAAAGTTCCCAGATCTCTCTGGAGGACACCGTACCATCATAAGAAGAAGCAAGCAAACTCTCTTTGCACTTTTACAGTAGAGAAGAAAATTATCTGTCACCAGGTCTTAATTGAGATGAATATAGTGTCATAGCTGGACTATTGTGTCTCCATAAAAGTTAGCAAAAAAAAAAAAAAAGTTTATTTTAAGCACTCAACTAATATAAAGGCTGCTGTATTAGTTTTAACGAGAACAAGCTTGAGGGGGTCACAGTTCTTCAATTTTACTTTTTTCTCTTTGGCTCTGTCTTAACTTCAGAGAGAGAAAAAAATAAAAAGATTAAAATTCTCCACCCCACAAGTTCTTAATGACCAAGTTCCATCCTAAGGACGTCATGGGTCGTTGTTCTCAGACTGCAACGTTTTACTTGACTTGACTCTTGGATAATATGCAAAGTAAAAACTTCCCTCTTTCTAATCCAATCCGTTGCTGCCGAAGGACTGGATTTAAACTGGTTCTAGCTTATTGCAGACAAAATACTTTAGGGCAGTGGCAGACGGATTAGAGCTCTCACTTGTCAGTTATTTTTAGTTATTAATTGAACTTACTAGAATAAGTTACATTTTTTTGTTCGTGAGACAAAAGTTATCTAGATTCAAGCCTGACTAGAGTAGAAAATTTGTCTTTCAGTACCTTGCTTCTAGGTACTGACCATATTTAATCTATGTCTTTTCCTCTTTAACGCTCCTTGTACGTTTATACAAGCTGTGTAAAATAGACAATGGCACATTGAGAGCCTGGTTTAGATGGTTGTTTCTTGTATTGTAATAATTAAATTACATGGAATTATGTATATTTTTGTAGGGGTCATTCTCTGGTGTTGCTTAGCAATGGAACTGGATAAGTGGAGGAACAAAAAAAAAAAAAAAAAAAGGCTAGGCTACAGAGTTTTCAGCTATTATCTTCTCTCCAGTTCCCAAGACAAAAATTTTCCTTTTTGCGTTTTAGATGCATTCATCCTGCGTGACCATTACCCTTTCCTTTAATTATGATGCCGACCTGAGCAGTCCCATGGCCCTTTGAATACCTCTTTTCACTTTGCCTACAGTGCCTGTACTATACACACATGCCATAATTACAGTCATTAACTTTATGTTCTCCTGCCAGCTCCTTCTGACCTGCTGCTTAGGTTTTTTTTAGTTTGGTTGTCTCGCTCTGATGAGCAGTTACCATGTATCTACATCCATCCTGCCGTCGGTACCAAACATTTCCTAACACCTGAGATATGTTGCCAGTGCATCACATAGCAAAACAGAAGGTGAGTTTCCACTGCAGGAACAAGGGTCATTTAAAAAAAAAGGTACTCAAAAACAGTCCTGGTTGGGATCTTTTGATGGACCCTGAATTAAAAGTGGAGCTTTATTGTAAGACGGGCGGAGTAATGCTTTCATTCCATTTCAAGAGATTTGATCTGGTGAAGTTATTTTTCTGAGATGTAGATTAAAGCAAACACAGCTCTGTTGACCATTCATTGTTCTTGAGTTTGAATGGAGCAGACATGCAGACCTCTACACTCCATGTTGCCTTCAGATTAGTCAAAAACGATGGGTGGACTGGGTTTCTGTGACTGAGCAGCACCATCCAGCACACAAACCAGAGTCCATCAGCATCAGGATGAGCCAGTTTTGTTGGAAAGAACTTGACTAGCCTAACCTTAACACGATAAAACTCAAATCAGATGAATTAGAGTGGAGACTATGAGCCAGGTCTTCTCATCCAACATCAGTATCTTACCTCACAAATGCCTTTCAGGAGTTTATAGTTTAATCTTTCCATTAACAGACTCCAAAACATTGTTTCCAAAATGGTTGAAGCTGCTATAGCTGCGAACATTGAATCAACATCATATTAAACTGCCTGTTATAAGAATGGAAATACACTCATGTTCATAACGTGTGCATGCAAAGGCAATATAAGGGTCAGGGTTGCAAAGGGCTACAAATGCAATCTGGTGTATTTCATATTCGTTTCATCCATCCATCCATCCATCCATCTTCTTCCGCTTATCCGGGGTCGGGTCGCGGGGGTAGCAGCCTAAGAAGGGAGG
>CAEGAE010080702.1:0-13864 GCA_903067095.1 Girardinus metallicus | reverse complement strand
GGGGGGGGGGGGGGGGGGGGGGGGGGGGGGGGGGGGGGGGGGGGGGGGGGGGGGGGGGGGGGGGGGGGGGGGGGGTCGCTCTTCAGTGCAACTGCTCTTGCTCTCTGGGAGGTGCAGGTCCACTTTGTGTCATTGTATTCTATTGGCTCAGGTTAATCTTTGTCTCTCTGCTGCTCTGACTCTCCCTGAAGCTGTCGTCTTGCTTTCTTTTGTTATCTGACCATTTTCGATTATGTTTTGAATAACTATCTGCTCATTTTTTTTTTTTTTTTTCTTACTGCTATTTGTTAAAAATGTGCCCTAATCTGATATTTTCTGTATGTGTTCTGACAAGCAGAATGGATGTATTTTGTCCGGGTGAGTTTTTTGTTTTCAGAAACACATGGACACTGATGCAAACAAAACCACTTGTTTTGTTGGGTAGCGAGTTATATACCTTGAAATGTGATGTACATTCAGGCAAATTCAGCAATTTCATCAAATCAACACTCCTAAACGACCAATACCCTTGGACTATGGGTCAGTTTCTAAGCTACTTTTGGTAATACTTCTGTTTATGATCCCAACTAGGTGTGCTACTTCCAAACAACTTAGAAAAAGAACCGCAGTCACTCAATACTCCTCGCTTCCGAAATTCATCATGGTGCCTCAACATAAGAAGGTGACATGAGTTGCAAAGGGTCAAAATTAACCAGAAACTATGGATGATTACAAAGTCATGTTCATCCAAGTATTGGACTGAGAGTCTGTATCTGATGCATATTCTTTAACCTTTTAACTGTCATGGTGACAGTTAAAAGGTTAGTAAATGTGACCTCATTGAGTCACATTTACTCATTCATACTCACAAATGTACACACACTTATACACCGATATGCAGATCTGTAGGCAACTTAGAGTTAAGTTGCCTTGCCCAGGGGCACATTGACGTGTGACAGGAGGAAGCTGAAATCGTACCTATAACCTTCCGATCTACTCAGAGCCACAGTCGCCCCAGTTGAGGTAATGCTTTGGATTGGAATCAGGGTGAAATAATCCTCATCTCTTCATCTCTGTAGCTTTGTTTCTCTCATTCTCAGTCGTTCTCTCGGTACTTTGAACCCTTCTTGTTTGACAGAGAAGGTGACCCGGCATGAGATCTCCATCGCAAGGTTAAAAGTTACAGATGGTGGACTCAACACTGACTCCGCTAAGCCTGCCACTAAAATAGAAATGACATCTGTCAGCTATGCTGTAGTGATGATGTATAAAGAGTATTGTTCAAGACATCCAAACACAATAAATTACAGGAAAGGAAGACAGTCAGGTTGTATTACTAACCTCTAGGTGATCAGACCTAATAAAACAAGACAACAAAACGCAGGTGGGGTAATCAAAGGAGCTTCATCTTGCTATAATGAACACAAAGAAAGTGTCTTCAATCTATGTTTGCATACCTTCGAGTGTGTATGTGAGAGTGTATGTGCGTTTCCACTGTAGGACAACCCACAAGATTTCCTTTTCCTTTTTCCCTTTCATCCTACTCCTTTCTTTTTCTCTCCATCATATTTCTTCTTTTAACTAAGCTGATTAAAAGGCAACACCCCAACACCCAACTCACACACCACCTAACCCCGAGCCTTTCAGCTGCGAGGGGTGGAGAGGAGCCCTAACCGCGTTCTGCATGAATATTAAGTATGGGATTTGTGTTGCGGGTTTGAAATTGGAAATCACAAGTTTGACTAATCAGCTTTAGAGGTTCAACATTCGGCATGTGCATTGCTACGTATGTGTGTGTGCGCGTCTGCTTGCGTGTGTGTTAGTGCATCTCTTCCTGTGTCTCCAGTGGCAACAGTGTGTCCCTGCACACATACACCAAGCCCTGCTGCCACCACCACTGATCCCGCTGTGAGTCAGAGTGCTTATTCACTGCCTCAGCAGGGCCAAATGCCCCCACCCCCAAACCCTCTCCCTCCATACACATTCACACTAATGCTCCTCTCCACCCTCTCTTCACTGTATTCACTCTCTCCCACCTCCCCTTCAAAAAAAGAGACCCAGAAATAGCCCAAGAGGCTATTAGGAAAAATACAGCCAAAGGAGGAGGAAGCTGTGGGGGTTTACAGTCCAAAGCCATTCAAGAGTACACTCCAGCGTCTCCCTCTCCCTCGCTCCCCCATGCCTCTCTTTGTTCCGATGAATCAGAGCTTCGGTGAACACGCTCCATTCTCTCTCTCTGGATAGCTGGGGCTTGTTCTCCATCCTGGGCATTGGTGGAAAATGAGGGGGAAGAAAGAGTGATAATGAGAGGTAAAAGAGGTGGGGTGAGGGGGAGAGAAAAAATAGGGGTGAGGAGTAAGAGCGCGCAACAGGAGCGAGGGGAGAAAGAGATTAAGAATAAGATGTGAGGATGAGAGAAGGGAACATTAATGAAGCAGAGCCGATCCCATAATGGAGAGCGAATGAAATGAAGGGGAAGGAAACAACATGAAAAACCATTTCACGTCTCCATGTTGCAGCTAATGTTTCACGTTCCCTTTTTGTCCTTCGCCACTTTCCTCCCTCCGCCCCCCACACCATCTCATGCCCACATTTATAAAGTCTTCGCCTTGTTCGAGACAAGAGATGTTACTTTTAAAAGATAAAAGAGCTTCACTTTCAAATCACGTAGAAAGCCGTCTCTTGATTGGATGATGTTGGAACTGCTGCTGTCATTTTACAGTGTTTAAGCTCTTCCTTAAAGCCCAAGTAACTTTGTGAGGGCCGGGAAATTATAGATAACACTCAGAAGTATTGATGATAATTGCAATGATCTAAAAAAAAAAAAAAAATGTTTTCTCCCATTTTGTAAATGTCATGAGGCACTCAAGAAGAGACATGATTTATGGAAAAGTTTGTTTTTTTTCTTCTCGTAAAGCCCGGAAACTCTGATAAATCAGGCTTAAACTACAGAAGTGAAATTATCTCAAGACTAACCTGGCAATTCCTTTTGACTGACAGAATAAAAAAAGAACTTCTTGTAGTTTTGGGACATTTTTTTACGTTGTTTTCAATAAAGATAGGAGGCCAAATGTCTTTCTGATTTCCGCCAGTTTTTTGTTAAACACAAGAAAAACTAAACTGATTAAATTTGTGATTTCACAATTGTAGAACATTTAGCAGACGTATTCTGCTAGTTCTGAGAAGTCAAAACAAGTTGTGGGTTCCTGCTGCAACAGAGGAAACAATAAAAGGGACAACAGCAAGATATGTCGAGCAAGTGTTGTAGTCAATACCACATAACCCGAGACCAAGACAAGACCAAGACCGGAGTGCATCGAGACCGAGACAAGACCAAGACTTTGAGTCCAAGACCAAGTCAAGACCAAGACCAGCGCCCCGCGCACATTAAAATGTGAAATATGATCAAAATTGCCAATCATGTTGATCTGAAAGATTCACATTCCCATAAAAAAACCCACCTAGATATTAAATACTTAGAGCTGAAATAAATTTAACCAATATTAAAAGCAGAACAAAATCTTTGTTCTACTTACCTAAAAAGATAACGCCCTGGGCATTTGCCCATATCATACATGTCAGAAATCACCACTGTCTGCACTACTAAACATAGCAATTGAGGCCCTGATGGTAAACAATACTCAACTATGAACACTGACCAAAGAGCTGGAAGCAAGAAGTAACCAAGCACAAGGCGCTCACCATGACCGTTCTCACCCTCTCTCCCACTGCATGAAGCCAGGCAGCATACTGCTGTAATGTCTGAACAAAAATGATCAAAGAGCAATGCTCTGTGTGCTGTTTTATTTATTTGCTAATAAATGTCAATGTATATAGTTAAATAAAATAATGATAGCTACTGCAGTGTACGCAGAGCATTACAAGACTGGAGCCTCAGTGAAGCTCAAAGAAAACCGTCTTGCGCAGTGAGGTGAATGACAGAAACACGTAATTGGTAAGTCATGTTATTGCTTGGATTTTAAATCGGTGCGTTTTGCATCCAGTGGAAACAAACATGTTAACAAATAAACCGGACAGTTTGCTGTAAGTTTAGTAATATTTCCATAGTTGTGGTCTTGACATAAAATCCCGAGTCCTCAGCGCTCGAAATCGAGACAAGACTGAGACCATCAAAAAGACCGGTCTCGAGTACTGCAACACTGTGTCGAGTGAGGTGTAAGACACACCGAGATTGGATACCAGGGGATTTGCAGGCCAATTACTGCAGAGGGTTTATAGCATGCAGGGCATTAGAGCAGCAGGTAAACAGAAAGCCATCAAGCTGGTCACTGAGGCAGCAGAAGTCCGGTTGAGATGGATGTGGATCAAAAGAGTAGAACCTGAGGAAAGGCAGTGATACCTCAAGCAACAACCTGGGGCCCCATCGACCCCTGCTGGGGTCACTTGGACAAGAGTGTCTGAAACGGTGAGAGACCTGAAACGGCTAATGATCCTCCAAAAAATTACTGACGAAGTGTTCAAGTGTGTCAAACATCATAGTTTTAAAAGTATGATGTGCATTTCTCCAGTTTTCAGATCTAAGCACACATTTTAAGCTGTTTGATTCGTTTTCTAACCGTGCTAACTAAGGAGAAACGTATAAAACATCCAAATCCAGCTTAAAGAGCTTTGATAAACCTGGTTTTCAAAAATACTAACCCCCTTTCAACCACATTTAAACGTACCGCAAGTAAAATTTTCACAAATATATATTTTTCTCAATCTTTTAGCCTATTTTCAATCTTTTAGATGGAATGCAACATGCTCTTTTTTCTATGGCTTTTCAATGACTAAAGAGTATTTCTTGGCAGGTAGTAAGCCTTTAAAAACCTCACAGTGACAAACATAAGCAGCTATTATGGAAGACATTTTTTACAGTGGTCAGTAGTCTAGGGGAATGCGGTAAAACAACTTTCTTTGTTTTTAAACAATTATTTATGGTCTGAAACTCAGCGTAGTTTCACCTTCCTGTGAACAGGAGCACCCAAAATGCCCTGATTTTGCGACATTTTCTTTTAGAAGATCACAGTGATTCTGGAGATTTAACTGTATTCATTCAATTATTTTTATCTGCAGCAGACACTGTGTAATAGCTCTGTTATCAGTCCGAGCACTATCAAACACTCTTATAGGACGTATGATCAGTCTTCTATGAAACCAGTATGGTATGGTAATAAATCCTAGATACACACTAAGCAAATTAAACAAGATATTTTCAAATTATGTGAGGACCAAAGTAGCATGGGTAGTTGAACTGAGCCACCAAGAAAGGCAGGAGATGTTATGTGTGGTGTTGCATTTCAACCAAGAGTATCTGTGTTTCTGCTGACCGTGAATTTGTCAGTTTTACATTTCAAAAATAAATTCGCTAAATGGAAATACAGCAATTTTAAAAATTTTCAATAAAAAGTTTTGGCTATAGGATAAGGTGGGGTTTTTTTGGCCTTATCTAAATTGACTTCTCTTACAAATCTGCAATAGCAATAATATTTTCACATCACACAAGTCACATGATCGACAACAGGATGTTGCCGCCATGAGAGGATGAAGTTGGAGGATGATGGTGCAGCATGTTTTTTTAATCATTTATTGCATGAACAAACTTATTCATGTGTGACTTTAATAGTATTTTATTTAATAGAAACACAGCAATTGCAAAATTATGCTTTTTTTTAAGTTAGGAAAATATTGACAAAGTTTCATGAACACTTGTAAAGAAAATGCAGCTAATGCTGCTTTCGGAGGCTCAGTGGGACAGAATGTGGCTCAAGTGGTTGTCTTCTCAAAATATAAGCCGGTTAAAAGAGAACTTATCTTCGGTGTCGTACAACAAACGTTTGAGGTGATTCATGGCCTGAATAAAACGATGTACACCAAAGTACAAACCAACCCAATAGGAAAATCTGTAAAAATGACCCCATTTGAAACATTAAGCACGTACATCCGTTGATTTGGGTATGTCCAAGCCTAAGGGCGACAGAGAAAAAGTAGCTGCGCCTGAAACTTACAGACTAACATGGCATTTTCCTCCAAATCAGTAAACCAATTCAATAAGCCTGACCTTGTTAAAGTGCTTTTCACTATAAACTTCTCCAGTTATTTCTCCTGGCACAAAAAACAGAAAAGCCCCACCGATCAGAGAGGATACAGTGGAAACCGAGAGATACTAATGTCATTCCCTTAAATAATCTTGCTTTTCTTTGAAAACAAGCCAGGTTTTGAGAACTTTGGCTCCGCTGTGATCCATGATGACATCATGAGGCCATTACAGAGGACCAACAAGGCCACGTGCTACTATTACCCTGTCACAAGGGACTAAGAGCATTTTTACAAGCATGCTGATGCCATTAGAAATGTCTGGTGGCTTCCACTGGATTTTATTAGGTACCAAAGTCTGGTTCAGGTGACCTAACAAAGCACTTGGATCATTTTTCAGCAGGGGTCCCTAAAGTTGAGTTTGGACATTAGCAGACGCTGTACTGGTTTCAGACATATACAAGGAAGCCTTTAGAATAAGCCCATTATGATGTAGCTTTACTCTGACAGAGAAAACAGCTGAGAAAATAATCACTTGTAAGTCTAAAGAGTAACTAGCAAGAGATTCTGATATTAGCAAGAGATTCTGATTTATATTTGGTGTCATAGACCAGGAAATGCAAAAATATTAAAAACTTTTAAAAAGGCAAGAATTGAAAATGTTGGCGATTTGGCCTTTTTTTTTTTTTTTGAAAGGCTCTTTAAGAGTCAAACTCTGAATACGGTTTAAGACAGATGAAATATACCTGTGGCTGGCCTTGAGGATTTGCTATGTAGTCATCTATTCAGTTCCCTGTAATTACAAAGGCTTTTGCCGAGATCCGATTTGTCTCCGGAAGCTTCTTCAAGGCAGGAGGATTGGAACGACAACGGCTCAGTCTGACAAAGAAATATAGATACCGCTCTTAAAATAGAGAGAACTAATGCAGTTCTGTGTCGAGTGTGTGGGGCGTGATGGCTTAGATGGGGTAAGGTAAATTTAATTACATGCCCTGTACACACTGCTGGCTTTCACTTAGCATGAACGTACTACTTGAAACAACTGAATTTGAGTGACCACTTAGAATGAAGAGAAAAGATTCCTTTCAATGTACTTATAGTGGCATCTTTGCTAGTAAGGTACTACGACACTGCTGACGATTGGAATTTAATTACTCTCAAAGAGAATAAACTTCTTCATTAGAGAGTTGACACCTTTCACTAGACAATGGCATTGAAGGAGATTGTCACGGTATGATAACCTGAAGTATCACACTGTGGTCTTGTAGCGTTTTCAGCTAGAGTCAAAAGCTGTTTAGCTGCTTCTTCTAGCACCGCTGGAACAAACTGTGGCTTAACTGATTGATTCTGAGACTTTGCATTGTTGTTTAAAATAGATTGATGATATTAGGGAATCCGTTTAAATAAATAATGTAGTTTAAGTTGTTTTTCTATGCTCCACAATCCTATTTCATGGATTGTGAGGCAGACATTCATGAACATGAATGACTGCTTTAAATTTTCATAGGCCACGATGACGGGTATGTAATGTTTTTGTGTTTTTCGCATTATTAAAAGATTTGCCCATAATAATGTCACAATGTCAAGAAGCTGTAAACATAGCAATCGGGGAAACCAACACTTCCTAAAACTTGGTTCATGTTTGGCACGTCCGCTAGGACAAACTAGTCATTTGAGCAACCACGCCCATCTGCACTAAATCCATCGACAACCAGTTTTCCGCACCATCTGTGTCTGAAATTTTGCAACTGTGTGGACCGTTCCATGTGGAAAAACATGACGGAAAGTTAAAGCTCCTCCTGCTGGAGGTTCGGAAAGATGGACATGTTAAGGAAGACAATAATACTACCACCACACTCACAGGTGTAGCTGTGTTGCTACTGTTTTTTTTTTCTAAAAAACAGTAGCATTGTATGCCTACACTGCCCCCTAGAGTCTAGCAGAGTATTTCAATAGCGGGACAAGTCTCACCAAGTATAAACGCTGCTGATTACTTGGGGAATATAAATGCATTAAAATTGAACCAAGCTTAACAGCAGCCCTACGTTTTGCTTCCCAGTAATCAGAGGCATCATGGCCTCTTTTGAATGACTATAAACATCAGATCCTTTTCCTCATAGCTTGATGTCACTAGAATCTGTGCATTTATGCCTGACCCAAGAGATCAATAAAATCCAGAGAGGATGATATGATGATGTGCTGCTATGCTTTTCTGCTTGGTGAAATGACTCACAGAACAAACCCAAACCTTAAAGTCAGAAGTCACCGACCTACCAGCTGTGTCTCAGCCATACCAGATCTACGGCTATAAAAGCCTGTTTGACAGCACTGAGTAACAGTGTTGAAAGCAGTGATTCTATATTTGTGTAGAAGAGCTGCTGTTAGTTTGTGAAATTAGGTTATCTGTCATGTGAAAAGCAGACTTTCTTAGGCAACGGCTTCATACCAACACGACAGGCACGCAGCAACGTGCGTGTGTGTGTGTGCGTGCGTGCGCGCGTGTGTGTTATTTAATCAAAATGGATTTCTCTGTGATTGAATTCCATTGAAGTATATCCCATATTTGCCAACAGCATGTTCTCTGTGTGTGCACCCCAATTAGTTACTGTGACATTTTCACAACAAATCATCACATCGGGTTTAAATCTGGAGAGGAAAACCTTGCGAGTTCCACCAAGCGCTTGTCTGTTGCTGTAAGTTTGCGGTGTAGACGTGGCGTGGTCACGGTGTCGGGCATCAGCCACCTTCAGGAGAGTTGAGAGGGGATTAACTGGCTGTTTTGCTGCTACTGATTGCTGGGAATGGAAGACCCTCCAGTGCTGATCAACAAACAGGGCCGTAACAGCCCCCTGGCCGTGTTCACACTCCTTCGCCTCCACCTCATATTTGGCTTGTCGGGGTACTGCAGCATTAAATAACACTCCCTCTTTTTTCTTTGATCTTGTTCTAGTTCATTAGGTGCTGCCTCCATGTCCTTGAGGCCTTGAAGGGCGTTGCTAAAATATAGTACACAGATTCTTAATCAGACCCACTTTGTGTGGAGTTGAAGCCAAAATGTTTCGATACTCCTCTCATGTTCTCTATCCCATGTTTTCTTTTTCTTCTTTATTTTGCTTTCAGGCTGTTTGCCTTCCTAAATGAATGTAATGATACAAACGGAGGATAAATTGCCTTCTGCGCACTTCATCTCATCACATCTATCCCAAGGGTCCTTCCTGAGGTGGGGAGGGGTTCAAACACAAGCACACACGCCAGAAAAATAATTCACTTGCTTTGCCTTTTAGATCTGCGTTGCTTTCAGTGTGGAGTTGCTGTGATGAGTTTGATATGCGTTTGATGTCTTGGGCCTACAGCAAATATGAAAAGAAGGTGAAATATCAGGATATGCACAGTGTGTTGTCCTATCAGTACTTGGTTCCATCTTTTTCTTACAAGGTGAAAGAGAGATCATCAACTCATCTTCACAATATGCAAAATTAAACTCTCTGACAGGGAAGTACCAGCGCTCTTCCCAGAGTGACAATGCCCATTTGCTTAACATCCATTTTTAAGGAAAACATCCACTTTTTTGTGGCATTAACTGTAAACTGCAAAAATTTACATGATGTATTGATGCTGACAAATTTGCATTGTCCTCTTTTATAAAAAATAAATACATCTAAGTCCAGGTTAGGACTCAAATCTTTGAGATGAAAGCCTAACCCTAGCTGAAATCTCAGGTCTTTTTCTCCTAAACTAAGACAAGTGTCAGATTTCTAGTGACTGAAATTATCAGTCCACTCATCATATGTGTGCCATCTAGTTTGTCAAAAACTAAAAACGTCTTAGGTTCTGAGCTCCAGTGGTTATTCTAATACTTGAGCATTGAATGTCTATCTTTTGCTACTAATTATTGATATCAACTCTTGAAATTAAGGATGTATAATACTTATCCCATTTGGATTCAAATAGAATAAAAAGATTTCTGGACAAAGCAAAACTCCAATGAGAATGTAAATCACTATTAGTAACCACTTATGTATGTGTCTCATTAGAGCAAATTGTTCTGTGATGTTAGAAATATCAGTGTGACGCCCTTGGGGGATGGCAAGTAAAGGTTATTAGACACTTCGGAGCTGTTATTAAAGCCTTAATGCAGATGCAAAGCTTGTAGAAGATTCATTTGTATACCGATGAATTATTGAGAGGCAAGGATTTAATCAAAGCTACAGATGTTGCAGACAAAAGTGTTGTTAATCTCTCTTTGATTGCCTCTCAATTAAAAGAGACTATAAAAATCAAACTGATTGTTGATTGCAGAGTTAATTACAGACACGAAATAAGAGAGTAAACAATAAAAAAGTGATTACTCTAGATTGGTTCCGTGATTATCTGACCGAGGTAGAGATGCTATTGTTATAATTTATTACTTTAATGCTGTTGTACAATTGTCCTTTCAGACAATAGAGCACATAACAGAACCAAAGGAATATATGTCTCCACTGGAGTAGAATGCGAGTTAGAGTTTCTCTTGTCCAAAATTTGTATGATAAAACGCAAGATAAATGTATCATAAAACAAGCAAAAAGACAATTAAAGAGAACAGCGTAGCAGTTGTGTGGACCAACAAACACTTGACTGTCCGCCTAAACTGACAGACCATGAAAGAAAACTGGTAACACTCCATACCTATGTTGAAACATGGTGGTGGCGGCATTATGTAAAGAAGTTACGTTTTTTCACCATGGGCAGGGCTTGGTCAAACCTGATAGGAAAATGTATTAAGCTAAATATATGCTAATGCTGGATGAAAGCCCGTCAGGGACTGAAAAGATTTAGCTCAATTCACTTCAGTTTATTTATGCAATACCAACGCAAATTTGTTGTAATGTCCCACTAGGGCATTAAAAGGGAAATCACTAGGCTCCTAGTTCTTATAAAATACAGTCAAATTCACTTTATTATGGCGACACATAAAAAAAGAAAGACTGCATTGCTACTGACTCTCAACAGTCAGTAGTTATGACCTCCACGAACCAGGCTCACTGTGAGCAGCCCTCTGCCCCAACTGTCTGAGGATTTGAGACAGGCAAACTTCTGGCTAAATACAACAGATTTTACAATGGATAAAAGTTTAATTTAAGTTAGCAACACGTTTGATGTCTGTGGTAATGTCCATCCATTTATTGGTCTATAAATGCTTGCCCCTGCAGGGTCGCCAGGGAGCTAGTACCTATGTTCAGTAGTCATTGGGCGAGAAGCGGGGGTGCACCCTGGACACTTCGCCAGTCCATCTCAGTATAGTTTGTGGTTGTAACATGACAACATATCAAAATGTTGAAAGGGTGAGACTACTTCTGCAAGGAACTATAGAGTACAACCTCTTATCTGGGGTATGCAACTGTGCCTCACCAGATTGATGATTCCCAGGACAACATCCTTAAACCTGTAGCCATGAAGGTTGTTAACGGTTCCATTATACCAATAAACTTTACTTAGAAGTAAATAGCTTTCATCAAATACTCAAGACAATCCAATTCAGGAGAATGCAAAAAGGACGATTGTTACCTAAACTTTGAGGCTAACACAAGGAAGCAAAGGGAAAAAGAAAGCACAGCACTGTTTGTTCCTTTTAGGAGAAGATCTTTAGGGTTTTTATTCCTGCCTCCTCAACAGACGTTTCAGAACTGCTGAGTTGCCTGGGACTTTGGAGACTTTGAAAAGCTGAGATCCATAAGTGTCATATCTTTTCTCTCACCCCGACCCCCTTTCCTTCTCATATCTCTGACTCTTTCTTGCCCGTGCGCTAAGGTGTGTTGAAAACTCTGCTGGGTAATGGGAGCAGCAGTCAATCAAACTCGAGTTTCAAAAGGTGATGCTTTGTTTCACGCTTGCTTCTCCCAAATCCCATTGAGCCTTGCAACCTGTCACGGCGTCGTTCTAAAAGGCAGCACCGACTCCAGTCACCCAAACTGCACAGTCCCTGGGCAGATGGAGGGGTTGACTTGTCAGATGCCTGTCGAGAAATGAGGTCATTCCATTTTTAGAGGTCTGCCTCTTTTTATTTTTTATAAGGTGAAACAAACCAATCAAAAAAGAAAACAATGTGCTCAGACTTACAGCCCTGGCTCGCTTTCATGTAAACTTCATGATAAGCAGAGCAGAATCAATGCCTCAGACATAGAGGCGAAACGCAATATTTACCTTTTGGTTTTATATAAGGTTTTGACAACACCGAGCACAAATAAATCCTCGGTTTCCACCGCTGCCCCTCAGTTTTACTGATTCTGACAGCACTGTCAAAACACCACCAGAGCTGCCAGTTCTAATAACACAGCAATAAATTGTCAAATGAGCTCTTGTTGTAGCATGATCCCACAGAGGAACTGTAAAACTCGATATGGCAGAGTGGGCAGTATCTCTGAACGCCCACACCAAGCAGGGGTCCTCGTATCTCCCCGTGGTTTATTGGCTCAGGTCTGACTCACTCTGGCTTTACAGTCACAGTGACCTTCCCATTAGGGCTCCATTACCAAAGGTCTATTAGAGGGGGGGGTGCATACAGAGGTTATTCATCCAGCTGCAGCCTCTCTCTCTCTCTGTGAAATTTAGTGGATAAACAACAGAGCAGCTTACCAAGCATCCCAGAGTCATGGCTGAGTGCTTTTATTAAGGCATTAAGTGAATGCACATGTATGTACAAACACCTGGGGCATAAATGAGTTGAAGATTCCAAACAAGTGTTAGGGCACTTGCAGAAATGTGAAATTTACCTTATCTAACAAATTACCAACTACATGATAGAGTCAGACTTGTGACTAAAACTCTGAGACGGCGTGGTGCTAATTAACTTACCATGACACTTGAACTGTTTTAACCTTGAAAATATACACCAATCAAGCATTAATGGATTGAACTGCCTTCCGCTTTCATAGATGCTTATAACTACAGAGACTGAACACACCACCGTGTCTGCAGTATTGGTGAGATGCTCTGATCAGGCTTTCAAGCAAATAAAAATCTGACAACAGTCAAACTCACTTAAATCAAAATGTTCACTCGCTGCCAAATGTAACCTCCCCACTGACAGATGCAATTAATGACGAGACAATCCATGTTACTCACTTCAGTTGCCAGTGGTCACAATATTACGCCTGATCGGTGTGTAAAAGTTTCAGGTTTGCTTAAACGTAGCAGATGTTATTAACAACAATTTAAATGTAATTCATTTCCATTTTATATTTCTAGAAAATCTACAGTCCTACTGAGCCTATTAATGAAGATGATGCATCAGTCACATCCAAGTGATTAAACCATACTTAGGTTTCGTCTTGAAGCACAACTTGCATAGTGAAAGCAGTTCAGTTTCCATGGTAACTACTTGTTGTGTTTACTCATAAGTGGCAGTAGTCTTAATGTATTGACTACTGCCATATTTCAGTCATGTTTTGACTGAAATATTCCCCACAGCATCCAGATTTAGGTTTAGCAGTGGGCCTCCCCTTTGTCATTTAGCTGGCCGGATGCTAGCTGCTAGTATTGCTAGCATGTCCAGTTTCAATATCATACAATGCTGCAAAGTTAGCCCAAAACTTTAGGTGGCCATTCTACACATGTACACTCCATAACAAAATCAGTTTGTATTTAATGGGAACAAATATTATTGGGAGACATTAGCTCTAAAAGGTGAAAAGCTAACAACTTTGTCTCTTAGCGCACCACATTCCTTATGCTACCTTTGGACTTCCCAGCAGTTCAACTCCAAATTCAAGTGCTTTCATCAGATATCCATCCATCCATCCATTTTCTGTTCACCCTTGTCCCTTAATGGGGTCGGGAGGGGTGCTGGTGCCTATCTCCAGCTACGTTC
>CAEGAE010080701.1:0-13212 GCA_903067095.1 Girardinus metallicus | reverse complement strand
TCCCTTTATGCTCTCCACCCACAAGCTAATTGAATGCCAGGTGTCCTCAATCTCAGGAGAGGCTTCATCCTGCTACACAAATGAAAATTAAATACAAATATAAGTCACTATTATAGTTTTGGAAACTGACTGTTAAAAACAGAAAGGATTTTTTTGACCCCGTTAGTCAAAATAAAACACAAACTCTGAGATGGACATAAAAATTCACACTGATCTTTGAAGTTCATAAATTTTGGGGTCAAATTATTTGCAAAAAAACAAACAAAAACTGCCTATGTCTTTGCAGATATTTTTGTAGATCAGATCTGAAATATTTCTAAAGAAAAATGCAGCTCTGGAAGCTGAAACATGCTGTCACAATGCTGGACTGTGGATGTTAGCTTCTGCAGTAGCACTAAGGTCAGGTATATTTGGTGTTTGAACTACTAGAATAGGCAGTTTTATGTTTTTTAGAAGGGGTCTGAAGGATTTGAGGATTTCAGTTACGGTCCCTAACCATCCCCTTCTAATTCCCAGGTCACCTGAATGCACCATAAAAGCAAACCTGGACCCGGACGGACTCATCTCCATGGTCCAGAGTGTGGTCAAATATCTATTAACACTCCCCCAACACCATCCATCCATTTTCTTACACTCTTATCCCATTGGGGTTGGACGGGGTGCTGATGCCTATCTCCAGCTGTCAACAGGCGAGTGGCGGGGTCACCCTGGACGGGTCGCCAGTCCATCACAGGGCACACTCCCCCAACACTTTGGGTTTAATGCAAAATACAGTAGGATTTGTACATTAGCTTATTTCCCTAGCTACCACTGGTGTTAACACTGGACTTCACATAGTTGCTGGTGAGAAATTGTGTTCAGTGTAGAGCAAACAATTATTGACAAAAGAAAGGTTAGAAACACAAAAACAGTATTGGAATGTTCTTGTCAAAATCCAGAATTAAGTCTAACTGAGGTGTTGTGGGATGATCTGATGTAAACATTGGATTTATTCTGAGAAACACTCCAACATGGTTCAGCCCAACGGTTCTGTAAAGCAGAGTGGGCTGAAATTCCTTGCAGCATTGTAAAAGACTTATTGCAACCACTTATTAAAAGGCAATTACTTGTTTATATGAGGAAAGGTTGGATTGGACAGTTGTTTACCCAAATAAATGAAATTTGATCAAACCTAATTTCTCCAGGTTGTTTGTTGTTAGAATAATTTGGATGATCTGAAGCACTATGATAATAAAATCCCTTAATGATAATTTAATGTTTTCTTAACACCATGAATGTGGGTTATGATTTACCCTGTAAGTCCTGTAAAACCTTGAAGGATGCTGTAATGAGAGCAGAGGAAGTACACTTCTAAATTGTAATATAAAGTTGAGCTGAAGTTACTGCATGAGTCGTAAACACAAACATCAAACTCATCATACTGAGATGTATGGATATGAGCTCAGCAAAATGCTTCTAAATATTTCCTCTGTGTTGCTAAACAATGCAATTTCTCTATTTTTGCATCAACTGTGTTGTTTTCATACAAACCATTGTTGTCATTATTTCCATAACAAAGACTGTTTTACCATAATAGTGCTTAAAACGTCTACTGTCTGTGTCCATTATGATGAAACTGCTCTATAAATCATGGAGCGCCACTGGGGAGGAGAGCAACTAATAGGAATTTTATGCCGCTGCTTTTTGCTGCTAATTACAGCTCTTTGCTTTCTGATTTCCCTAACAAATAAATGGCCCATAAATGCGATAATGTTCACGTTATATTTATTAGTGCAGTAAACTGAGGAGACTCAGTGGGCAGAACAGGACCAGGCTAGATGAAAGTCACCCCGCTGGTTGCAGCAGATGAAACTCGATTTAGCCCGAGTGAGATTCTGTGCGGACACCCTGCTGCGATGAGTCCTCCTGCTGCTGATGATGATAATGGGACGCTTGGCCCTTATTGTCCTGTCAGCTGTTACAGATGTGCGGTTCCCTCCTGTAGGTCACCCTCAGGCTGCTGCAGCTGCCTCCTCCTGCTCAGCTCCACTCACCCACCGTCCCGCTAAGACGGCACCAACCAAACTTCGAGATTCACTGCCTCACAGACAGCTGCCACCAACAGCTTTACAAAGGACAAAACTTATTTGATGGAAAACCGTGAAAACAATTAATGAATTGCTTGTCTGAAGCATTTGGATCTGTTTCCTTGCATGTTGATGTATTTATAAACTGATCCATAAATATACAAGCAACCCCTATTAAATTTCTCTTGTTCTCATGAGCCAGTGACACCGATGGCATGTTCTCAGATTCCAGTCACAGAGGTTTTATGCATTGGTTGTGCTAACAGAAAAGTGTGAACTGCAACTTTGTCTTTACATTTTTGTGCACTCAGCACAATTAAGCTGCTCATGTATTCCACTTGTCAGCATAAACAGGTCTGTTTAATCTTTCCTCTTCCTTCCACTGTCAGATGAATTGTTTTATCATCCTGCTGTCTAGAATTGGATGACTTCTACCAACATAGGCAGGGCCAGCTGTGGCACAATGTGCTGATCGAACTATCCATTGCCAAACTGTTAGAATGTCTCTGAGTTTGATTAATACGTTTTAAAATTCATCAATTTTTAACGTCTTTTCACACCAATGTAATTTGGTACTATACAAAGTTTGACTCCTGTGTCTTACACCATAAAACGTTAGTTATAGTGAAAAGATAATATTTGCATTCCCTGCATTATGGCGTATTGCAGGGTATCAACTTTAAAGCTACAGTATGTAACTTTTATTAATAAATATTAAAATATTTTTTGCATAACTGTCAGTCTGTCATGACAGTATGGTATGCTCATCTGCCTTCTCCCAGTGCTAACTAAAAAAAAAATCTATCAGAGCTAGGAGGTGCATCTTAATGCTGTTAATCACAATCCCATGTGGCGCTGCTCGTCCTCCCCTCGTGCGTCATGCTACGCTGCAGCTAGCATAGCTTGTTGTGAATGCTCAGTCTAGTTAGCATGGACACACGTGATGGCAGATAAATGGTTTTCCTGTAATGGTGAGATATTTCGAGAAGGACCTCGTGCAGCAAACTGAAAGGGTCGGGGATGGACCACTGGCAGTCACAAACCTTATTTGGAAATGGGACTATTGCACTCTGGAAATGAAAGGGCCGCTATTTCCTATATTATCCACGGTCTCCCATTTTTATTTTCTTTTGAAATCTGTGATACATCTTCGCCTTTAGGAAGGAGCTTCACTCTCAGCATATATTTGAACTTCTCTCTTTTATTTACAGAAAGCTACGGAATTTATTTAAATTCCGTAGCTTTCTGTGTACTTCTAAATCTGCTCCTTAGTTGCATCTTTTCCGGCCTCGTACTGCCTCTAGTGGCGTGGGGGTGGTAACACAACTAATATAATTACATTACTAAATCAGAATACCACAACGTCTTTATTATTTATTAATTCTGGGATTACTGGAACCGTAAAAAATAAAGTCCCTCACAAAACACCATACCTTTTCATTTCCTTTAGGAAGTAGAGCTAATTAAATGACATAAACAAGACCTGTAAGTGGTTCCAGTTTCACTCCTGTTGATAAACTGTGGTTAATTTTAAATACCTTGGGTCATTCCTGGACAGTCAGCTTAATTTTGCTGAAAACACTGGCTATATTTTTAAGAACTGTTCTCAGAGTCTCTATCTTTTAAGAAGACCCTGTGATGTTAAAACTTAACATTTTAACTTGAGTTTTAACTCATCTCAAGTTTTAACTGTTGAGTGTTTTAACTTTTCACCTTTTCAGCTGGTTTGGTCACATGAGCTGCAAACTAACAGACAACCTTTTAAGAATACTTCCAATGGCAGGTAAAATAGTAGGTAATAGTTTGAGCTCATGAAGGCGTTATTGTGTTCCTCTGGTAACTATAGAACATCTATTAGAAGTCATTTATTGACAGTGCAATAATTATTCTTAGCCAAACTAAATGATAACATTTACCTATAGCATCCAAAGTGTTTTTCTCGATGCACAAATTGTTGTTTTTGTGATTCTAATAATGAGCTTTATTTTATCGTTTTAGAGTCGAAGAAAAATTTCCACCTTGGAAGACTAAGTAGTTTAACCATATTTTTTCCTATATATATGACTCCACCAACAAAATGTCTCAGAATAATGTACATGGCACTGTAAAAATAAAAATGTGAATTATTGCTTGTATCTGTTTAACAACCCTGGTTATTCATCTGTGAACCGAATTTGTTTGTTATTGACTTTTGCTCAATTAAATTTCTTATGTATACATTGTAAATGGTACTTTTATTGGAGTTGATCATGTTGTTTTTCATGACTTGTTTCTTTTGTTCCTCCTATATTTGGTGGATATATATAGATATTATTTATAATGTATAAAGGTATTGTTTATGTCACCTAATTAGCTCTACATCCTGAAGAAAATAGAAAAATATGGTGTTTTATAAGATAATTTATCTTTTATGTTGCCGGTAATGGCGAAATTAATAGTAAATAATAAAGACTTTGTGGTATTCCCGTTTAGTGCCTAATTATATTAGTTGTGTTACCACCCCTATGCCACTCGAGGCAGTAGCATGCCTGGAAAGATGCAACTAAGAAGCAGATTTAGAAGTACACAGAAAGCTACGGAATTTGTTAAAAACTGTGAGCTGCACAGAAGTATTTAAAAGAGAGAAATTCAAGTACATCCTGAGAGTGAAACTCCTTCCTAAAGATGAAGCTATATCACAAATTTCAAAGGAAAATAAAAACGGGAGACTGCGGATAATATAGAAACTAGCGCCCCCTTCACTTCCGGAGTGCAATGGTCCCATTTCCAAATAAGGCTTGTGACTGCCATTGGTCCGTCTCTGCCCCTATCAGTTTGCTGCAGCTCTAAGCCCCTCCTCCTAAAGTAAACCTAACCATTTCCTTTTTTAAAATCTCACCCTAACCATCCCAGTCAAGTAACCCTAATCCTAACCACCCCCCCTTCCTCTCAGACCGGAATGCAGAGAATCAACGAAGAAACTCTTCTTTGCATGCCCAAGGTCCAAGTGGCTGGGGAGAGGGAAGTCTGGGCCTCCCTTCTAAAGCTGCTACCCCCGTGATCCGACCCCGGATAAGCGGAAGAAAATGGATGGATGGATGGATGGATGGATGTACTGAACAGCTCTTTGATAGCAGACGGTGTGTCCGTAAACAAATTTTACTAAATATTGCATTATAACCGAAAAGAAAGATGTAACTTCTACCATGAATATAGACTAGCAAAATACCCTACAAATTACAATGAAATACTTCTACTTCCGGTGGGCGTTGGAAGTAAGACCCGTAATTGTTTTCCCAGTAAGCCTCCCAGGAATAAGGTGGATAGCGGTCTTTGATACAAACCCTAATAAACTATATACTGTTGAAATCAGTATGAGCTCCTTTTTCAAATTAAATGGTTTAGAACGCGCTTTGAAACAAGTTGGGGATCGGCGAAGAACCCGAACGGACAATCAGACTTGGACTATATGGCCGCTGGACTTGCCCAGAGTACATTACGGTTCCTTCTTTACGACGTACTACAGCTGCATGCTGCCATTTTGATCACAGAGAACCACGAGGCTACAGCTGAACTGCTGCGACTAAAGCTGGGTAAGTCTTCTTTGGGATCAGATTAGTCATATACCCTCTTTTGGGATCACTAAAAATCGAAATAATAAAGTATAGAAGAATAAAGCTGGATTTAACTCAATTTAAAACCAGATTCTTATTTTACAAATAAAGGTTTAATTAACTTTGAATCAATCTAATTTCAATTCCTTATTCATCTTTTAAGAATAAAAGGTTGATGGGGGTTCCTCAATAATCCTGCCTGAGACTTCACACATGATCCTGCACGAATATACACACATTCAAGTCTCAATTTAACTCTGATTTTAATCCTGGACACACAGCATGGCTTGATCAACCATAACTGGGCCTTCCTTGGGCAGGGTGTCTAGTGATAATGGCCAAATCACCCTGAGACCTCAAGGTACTGATGATGTGTCCTCAATAAGATAATTTCAATAAAGTGTTTACAAACTTGACTTAACTCGAGCTACTTTGGACTTTCATTACATTCCACACATCTTAAGCAGGTTTTCTCTACAATAAACAAGAAATATACGTCCACAATGTTGATTTATTTTTTCCTGTTTTGTATCTTAGTTTGGAAAGTTTGCACTGTTGCTTTGATGTTACTGTTTAGAAAAAAGATTAGTCAGTCTAGAAGTTTTTAGGTTTTCTTTGAGTTTTATGGGGCTTTTAGACACTCATGGTCACACATCAATATGGATAGGTTTTTCATTTCCTTGGGTGCGACCAGAGGACGGCGGAGCTGCAGACGGCATGCCTATTAGTTGCCTTTGACTCCCCAGTTTCAACCGCCCAGTCGTTGGACGAGGTGGGGGTAATTATTGTGAGAGTTTAAATACCTAACCCTAACCACCTCCCATACACCCATACACATACAAAACCACCAAAACCACTACTTTTTACTCTAGAAGTAGAGTAGTACTCTGATTGGTTGTTTTTGGCTACATTTCTTCAGACCGCAATAGTAGCTCAGGGTGGAGGAAGAGGAGTTTGATCTTTTCAAATTATCTGTCTCGCAACAAACTACCACAAGATGGTGACAAATTTAATAAATATGTAAAAAATGGTATATCTAGACAGACTGGTGACCTGTCCAGGGTGACCCCGCCTCTCACCTGGAACGTGGCTGGAGATAGGCACCAGCACCTCCCGACCCCACTAAGGGACAAGGGTGAACAGAAAATGGATGGATATCTAACCTACTGCAGCTTTAAAGCAGTAATTATGCATTGTGTTTATTTGGGCAGGCAGTGAGGGAACAGATGATGAATGATTTAGTGATGGCAATGTTTCTTTTTGTTGGTCAACATTTACAGTGCAATTAATTTCCTTAACTGCATGTAAATTAAGAAAAAGTCATGAAAGATCTGCATGAGTTGTTAGGGTGACAGTGGAACAACAAGAAAACCAGAGTGAAAAACTTAGTTTCATAACCTTTTTACACAATCAGGAGTAAACAGCTCTGTGAGAAAAGGGCAAAACAAAAAGATATACTTTTGTTCTCTCAGTAAAAGCTTATCCACAGCAATCTACTTCTCTTTTCCTTTCTTTACTTCCCATGTTGCTTCCTGAATTCTTCTTTTCCAAGCTCAACTAAGCCACTAGGGCGGGGTGAGTTAAAGCTGGAGAGGAGGCTGGTGAATTAAAGCTGTAGCTGAAGACGAAGCAGAGAAGGGAGAAAAAGGAAGAGCCATCACTTCATCTCTCCTGAGCCGGGTCGCAGGAGTCACGGGGCTATCATGCATGTCAGGCGGCCCAGCCTTTAATCACAGAGGAGATGCTCTTCTACTTTTTCTTCTGTCACCTCATCACTTACCCCAGATCAGCCGAGGAATCTGCCAGCTCCCTGTCCAACCGGCTGCTGAGTCAGCTAACAAATGGGTGTCTGAAGATTTGCCCGCTGAACGCCCTGTGATTACAGAAGTGACACTCTCAGACAGAGCCATGGATAAACAGACAAGATTTATTGTACGTTTGGGTGACAGAAATCAAAGCCTTAGTGGAATCCAAAAAGCTTTTTCTAGTTTGTAAAGTTGCTGAAGCGTAAAAGTTAGTCATGGTGAACTGAACTGAAGTGTCTGCACTCCCTGAGCTTTTCTACATAACACAATGCTCAGATTCACAGTATTAACACTTTCATTGTAAACTGAATGATTATATTGTCTCTGGTCACACAAAGAATAATTATTATACTTTTGATTAATTGAATAATTAAACTACATAAAGAAACACACTTGAACTCAAGCTACAGAAAGGGGATTCTCAAAGGACTGGATAAAAACTGAATTATGTTAGAGCTGTCTCTCATTCACTGGAAAGATAAACTCAGGTTACGGGCACAATTTAGAGTTTCTATATATCTGACTGGAAGCTGAGGTAAACTTAGGAAAAGAAGGATGAACTCTGAGTTAGCTGCCTGGCCTTTCTGGTGAGTTTGGACAGTTGGTGCAGTTCCCACAGTCACTTCAGGATATGAATCTACTTTGATTTTAACCATTCCATTGTAGGTCTGGCTGCATGGTTATGGTTGCTGTCCTGCTGGAGCAAAAAACATCTGCCTCTGTTAGCGTTCTACAACCTTCAGTAGATTTTCTTCCTCGATTAGGGTCAGGGTTAAGCTCTACTGGCCAATAGTAGAGGAGCTGGACATAGAAGGCAGATCTCATCATGTCATTGTGCAGCAGAAAAACAGCAAGCAAAAAAAGGGCAAGCAGAAAAAGGAGAGGAGGCAATAACAAACGGAGGGCTTGTATAAGGAAAAGACAAAAAATATCTACTTTTCTTGACAAAAACGCATGTTTAGGGGAAATGAAAACAAAAATATCTACATTTCTTGATGGAAACTCATGTGTAAGGACAAGAAAAAACAAAATATATATTTATGCTTTTATTTATTATTATGTTATATTCAAATATTCAAATACTATGGAAACGTTCCAAAATAAATACATTTTGAGCAATACTATATATAGCACTAATCCAATGCATAAAAAATGTCAGAGCAATTTATCCTTTCAACTGAATAAAAATATCAAAAACAGCAGAAGCCTGAGGTTAACAACTTGTGTGCAAATTTTATTGTTAGAGGAATTTTTGATGTGTTCCTAGTAGGACTAGAAATGTCTTTTTATGCAGCGATCAGCTAGTTTAAAAAAGTTTTAAAAATAATAAAAAAATATATATATATAAACCAATGTTTATTTGCAAGATTTTTCAGAAAATTAGTTAGTCTTTATTTGATTGCTAATAGGGGCATTTAAAAATAAGAGACAGTATATCCAGGGGGAGTTTTGGAGTTTGGAGTTTTTTTAGAGTTTTTGCCAATAAACAATTGCAGATCATACTGGTTTCTTTTGTCACTGTTTCAGCTGCTTCTCTGCCAGCTTTCCTGTATAAATCACAGGTTGAGGTTTTTTAATGTATGCCACAGCCTCGCCTGGGGACTGCCAGGCATCATGAGCAGTGAGATGATGATGCCTTAGAGGAAGAGGATCACACTGTCTCACTCTTTAAACATCCTCATTAGCAGCTTTAAGCTGTGCAACACTTTAGAACCAGCGGCTGCATTTAGCTATGAACTTCTGCTTAACTTGGTCTGATTTAAATAGGCCCACTTAGGACTAATCTATATAATCACCCGTTATACCCCCGTGTCTCATTCAGCACCAAAATGTCAATGTGAGCATTAGTCAAACATAAGCACTCAGGAAAGGTGTTTTATTTCAAAATATTGCATTAATCTAGTTGGACTTAGGTGACAGAGCTGCAGCAGAATTATCAGTCAACCGGAGCTGGACTGGGTCAAACCTTTTGGTCTGTACTGTGTAGGAAACCATTGATTTTATGCCCAGTAGTAGTTAGTGGGTATTAGCTTGAATATAAGTTTGTATTAATTTGTCATATAAACATAAACATCGACTGAAACCAAATGATTCAGCAAAATCTGAATCTATGCTGCATCATTGAATAATTGAGTGATTGTTCTACTTATTTTCTTTCTCACAGCTCTTCTAAATGTTGTGGACCTCTTAAAGCACACGCACATGCAAACTCACTGCATGTTTGATACTCTGACAGTGTACAGTGACCGGACAGAACATTGGACCCCCCTAACTCCGCCCCTGATGTAAAATAGTTTTAACTTCAGCATTGAAGCCATGATTTTGAACCGCTAACCTTAAAGCTAATATTTATGAAACAGTACCTTGTAAGCTGGGATTTGTGTATTTTTTGTGAGGCAGCAGTACTGGCCGCTGCTAAACTGTGAGTCCTGCAAATGTTGTAAAGCCTTATTTACTTTTAAAACTTGACATACATTAAGAAACAGGTTTATTTTACCATGTGACTCTCCTTTTTTCTTTGACAATGATGCATTTTTTTTTTTTTTTACCATTTTCTCAGTCTCTGTTTAAAAACTCGTAATAAATTTGGAAAACTTATCCATAAATTGCAAATATGAACTATACAGTCTGCTAAATGTTCTGAGGCAGCAGCCTTTAAAAATATCTCAAATGTACGGTCGCAGAATTTCACAGGCATGTAAAAGTCAGAGTGACAGGAGCTCCAGTCATGAGCCATATTTTCTTCTTGTGCTGTTTGACAGCATCCACAGAGCTAAGCTAGGAGCTAAAGCACTCTAATCATAAATGCCTTAATCAGCAGGACATTTTATGATGTGTTATGCGAGTTGCCTTTCCTTCATCTATAATTACATCATATTAAAAAAGTTTAGAATGCCAAGCGGTCGTTTATCTTACTCCTAATAGTTAAGCTATTTGGAAAGAGTATTTTCACAGCACTAATATTTTCTCAGCTGTTTCTAATAATGTTAAGTATTTCTTGGTTCATGGTCTTTAAAGGGAAATTCCCCAGAGGTTTGTGTCTTTGTAATTCAATGATTCCATCTTCCCTCAGATCAGGTGTTGCACTGCATGAGAAACATTTTTGTCAACTTAAACATATTTAAATGCTGCCTTACCGCAAATATCCAAATTAATCATTCGCTGTGAGGGCTTCCAAGTTATTTTTGCACACTTGGGAGTCAGTGCTGGGTGATGACCTGTTAAAGAGAAAGTACCTGCTCCTTAAATTGCATTGTCTGCTCAGTAAAGGTCTGGAAAGCAGTGCTTGTGATGAAATGGCCATGCATGACTTGCTTGGCAGTAAGAAGGAGAGCTACGGTTCACTTATCCCACATTTGGACCTGCTGAGCACTGCAAATATTTGAAATGTCAATCTATTTGATAATGTCACCAGGCCCTGGAAAGCAGACTCTGCACTAAAGGTGACTCCGGTGTATGAATCTGAACTGCCCTCTTCCCCACATTCCCCATTTTCTTTGTTGACTTCTCTCCTTTTCTGTAGATGCATTGGGACGCGTTACGAGCAGCAAGGAGGCAATGAAGTTACCACATTGCACATGACATGTGAAAAACTACGTAATGCTGGTTATAGAGGTTTTCATAAGCTGTGGTGTAAAACAACAAAATGATATGAAGTGAAAATCCAAGGGACATTTTTTTGCTCACTGAAAATAAACACTACTATGTCTTGTTTCAGTCTGAAAAGTCAGTTTTCAGGCTGTAAATCCCATACATGTGAGCAGCATTGAAGCAGCAATTTTAGTTGTTGGCAACCAGATGTTGTGTTAGACTTTTTTGTTGTCTGCCATTTTGACTGACAGCATCAAAAAAAAAAAATCTGTCAATTTTTAAATGAAATTGACATAGGCTACTTTAATTTTTATGCAGCTTAATTAACATTCAACAAGTTGAACAGAGAATCCAGATCCCGTCATACATCAAGCAGATGAGCACATTCCACTTCCTCACACGAGTCATATGATCAACAGCCGAACGTTGCCAAAAACAATAAAGAAGTCAGGAAGTAGTAGGACAATGTATTTTTTATTTTTTTTTTTTTTCGGTTAATGTGCAGCTGGCTCCACCAGAGCTCTCACTGCGTCACAGTTCATAAAATGTTTTGTCATTCCAACGTGTTGAATCATAATTCTTCTGTAAAATCGACGACTACAATTTCCCCAAAACGGCAAGTATAGGCGTGGCTTATTGCTCCAACACCTGAATGTTCAGCACATCTCCGTTGTGGCTACATTCAGAACTCAAGAATTTTTAAAACAGGATGCTGTATTCATTAGTATATGTTGGAAGTTTTCTATATGTCAAACATTGAAACAAACCCCAATATTGTATCTATAAATATTCCATAGACAGAGCATTTTCAGCTGTACCACCAACATTTTTGACTCCACTCTCCAAAAAGACAGTTCCCACGTCGCAGACAGCTCCAGATTGAGTGTAGATAGCAGCAGAATGTCATATAGCAACCAGCAGACATGCTGACTCCAGCAGCCTGAACACCCCGTCAGTGTCTGAGGATTTCTGCCATGATTGCATTTATGGAAATAATGCTGTTTCTAGAATCAGTACAAATGTTAATGTGTGCCATCCTGCATGTGGAGAGTGGAGTAATCCATCACTTTGTCTGTTCAGCTGAAACAAACTGGATTGGTGCGTGTGTTCTTTCATACTGGCTCTTTTCCCCTCTCAATGTGCTCTGATCAGAGCTGAGGAAAAGTCCACAGAAATGCTTCAATGCGCAGAGAAAGTGTGACGTGCTTCTTATTGCAGCATTAAAATAAAGAGTTGTCTATGTGTGTTATGATGAGGCTCATCACCTGCTTATGAAACCTCTTATCCTTGAATATGGATGATCAGATAGCAAACTTTGATACTTCCATGACTGATTTCCAGCTGAAAATGAGTGACACAATTCACTCATTTTCTCTTGAACATCCTCAAAAGCCTGTCCGTACACACAGCCTTCTCTATCCCTGTGAGCCACTTAATGATAATGGTGACAGACATGTTAATCTCCCGGCTGCAGGGAACCCAACACAGTCACAGATCAAAGAGAGATATTGGGCTCCCTTTTCATTCAGTGCATCATATCTGCCCTCTGACAGTGATATGAACCACTGAGGCACAATAAGTTTCCCTCAGGCTCATTTCCCCTTTTCATTCATCTACTTAATAGAGGAGAGAGAATGAGAGCGAGAGCAAGAGAGAGACATCTGTACATTCAAATGTCTAAAGCCCTACAGGGTGAAGGGGAAAGGCCGAACTCGAACCTGAGCATACTGAGCATCACGCATAAATTAGTTCATTCCACACAGCCAATCAAAAGCAACAGACTTATTTCAGAAATATCCTGTCAAATAATAACATGACTTCTAACACATTACTGAGCACATGTCCCTGCCTCACATGGTGTCAGCAGTTTACATATTGTTAGGGAAATTGTATATAATTTATCATGTATTACTATTATCCTATGTATTTCTAGGATCCTTTGTATTACTATTATGCTTAGTATTACTAGTATGCTTTATATTAAATGCATCTTAATATTTAGGTTTGAACTTACTTAATAGAGATAGGTAGTGACTTATGTTTGAACTATGTGACAAGCCTTCTGCAACAGAAACATTGTAGTTGGAGTATTCTATGCAAATGCCATGCAACAGGAACTATCTGAAGAAAGAAGAATGCGGGACCAGACCAGATGTT
>CAEGAE010080697.1:0-34008 GCA_903067095.1 Girardinus metallicus | reverse complement strand
GCCTGTTTTCCTGTCTGAACCTATTGATTACTATAAATTTAGTTTTATTGAGACTGCACAGTACATTTTATATATTGTTTTGTTTAACTATTTTGGGTATGTAGAATGTCTTCCAGTTCCAGTGTTGAGTGGAAATTAAAGTTCATTAATCTTTGATAGGGTTTTATTACTATGCCTTTATCAATATATTAATTGAAAATGGACTAAAAACAACAATATTATCATGTATCGCAATAATTTCTGGGACAAGTTATCGTTCACCAGGATTTGTTATCATGACAGGCCTAAGGCTGACAAAAGCATTTTTAAGTCTATCCTGAACTATGTGATTTTAATAAAAAGACAGGAGAGTGGAAAATAAGTCAAGAGTTGGACGGACACACTGAGGCTGACATCAAGATAGAGGACTAATCTGTCCACAGGCTGTGATTTAAACCCAAGGTGAGCCTCGTGACATTTTGAGCTGATTAGGAATTTCACCAGCCTTAGCCTTTTGTGTTGTGTCAACCGCTTTGACATTGCACTATGCAGTTTCATTATCATGCAGTCACATCTAATAAGGGTGACCATCCTCCAACCTGGTCAGGAACAAGAAAGGAAAAAAACCCGACCCCTTTAATCCACGGTGGCCTGGGAGGAGGGCTAAGGAGACAAATCAAGCCTGTAACAGCTAGATAAGTGCGACTGGGCTTTTGGCCCAGAACAAATTGCATTACTGTCACATTATGTCCCCAGTATGCATGAATTAAGCAGTGGCTGGATGACTCTCAACCCTCTCTGTATGACTTCCCCTCCACCCCCCAAAAAATCCTTCTCCTTTCTTTTTATTCTTTATTTTCCACCAGGAGGGAGAGACGGGCCCCATTCACTGACTTTCTGCTCCTCTTCCTGTCCTATTTACATGGGGAACAATCTGACACTTTCTCCGAGCCGCTTCTGGAATGTGAGAATTGCTCTGGGAGACGAGTGCGGTTAGTCTATGGCCTTTCGCTGCTGATTCAAGCATTGCGAGATGATGGGTGGGGGTTGATTTCGTAGTCAGAGTGACTCTTCAGCCGACTCTGCAGATATGCATTTTTTTTTTCACTCAGGTCAAATGTCAGCTTTTTGTTCGTTCTCAAAGTAGAGCATGCAACTCAAAGTGGAAAAAAAAAAGAGAGCTGCTGTTGCTTTGTAAGCAACGGGGAAAAAACAGCCAGACTTCTGGGAACATGCTTTCTTGCTCTCCCACCGGCAAGACTAAGAGCTCCGAGCAGACCTGAAGTGAAGCGCTTTGTCATGCTAAGACTGACATGTTGTCCAAACATATTTATGGTGAAGTACGTCCCTATGGTCACTCTGCAAAGTGGACAAAAGCAGAAACAACCCTTCGGGGACCAAGCTGTCTATCTCAGTCTCGTCCTTCCAGCACGTGTCCCCTCTTGTGTCCAGGCTTGGCTGCTGATGAAGTCTTTTAGGTAGACAAACATTCCCTTGGCGTAGTCCAGAGTTCAGGAAAGTCACATCCTCCAGACACATGTGCGGCCGAGATAGGAGTTGGGCTGAGGGGGGCCAAGCAGCGCGAGGGGAAGGGCAGAACAATGCGGAGACACACACCGCGCTTTCGACCGTCCAAGTCTGTCTAATCGTTTGTTTCCTGAGTGATTCAGCCGAGGGATGACACAATGAGGTAGGAAAAGAGAGTTCAAATCAGCATGCATCGTCTTGCTATTTAAAAAGCGGGAGGGGAAATCTGACCGGCATGCAGCAACAATGCGAGGCACCTCGGCGCCCGTGTGGCACACATCCTCATCGTGTCAACCCTCTCTCCTCTCTTCTGCCATTAGCACTGAAAGCAGACTATTCTTAGCCGCAGGTGAATTATGGATGAGATGAAAAGCTCATAATGATATTTAGCTGATCGAGTATCTCGCCGAAATGCCACTTAAAGTGTGATACGGCTCGCTGGGACGGCGCGTTTTCCTCGCTGACCTCTCCCCGAAGGCATTCAGCGAAGCAACCAGATGAGGTAGAGAGAGGTGGTAGTGGGGGCTGTTGTTGGGTGGAGTGTGGAGGGGTTCATTTCATCGAGGCGGCTGAGCAGACGAGATATGAGGCGGCCAGCGTGGGTGACACACAAACAGCCGTGGTCAATGGGGGCAACCAGCAGGGAAAAACACTGTCTGGGTGTAGATAATAAGCTACCGCCTTGCTTGGTTATTACACCACGACCAATGGCAGATCCACCCCCCACCACCGCTGCCCTCGGAAACCCCAATCCTCTGTCACTTTAAGGCAGAACCGACCCATCGGTGTCCAACATGTGACTCGGCCAGGTGTGTGTCCTGGTAATTTGGAATTTTATGGCTTTGACTTTTTGCTGAATTTTAAACACGTCTCAGGGAGAACTGGGTTACAGCCCCATAGAAGGTACAGATAAGAGTCCGACAGTCAGCTGTAAATGTGAAGTTCATGCGTGCCGCTAATATTTTCCTGGCCTAATGTATAAAACCTCACCTTTACAAGGTTATGCACCTTCCTCAGATCAGTGTTATCTATGAGCGAGACATGATGTATTTCCTCACGCATTGTTCGGCCTATCTCAAGTCTTGACCCTGACACAAAGCAGGTCAAACAAGAAAGGGCGCAGTTGCATTTTCAACAATGACATTAATCATTTTCTTACGACAGTTGAGGTTCAATGGTCTCTCTCCTTTCACATAGAGATTGGAGCAGTTCCAATCCTATGTGGATATGATTGGTTAAACAACGAAGACATTCACAAACCTAATCTTTGTATTCCATTGTAGGCATTGTGCTAAGGTTGAAAAAGCTGTCTGTTCATGTGAAGCTCAGGAGTTTACAAAGAGGTTAAACCTGATCACCAATCCCAAGAGGATGGCGATTTTCAAAAGGATCTAAATTGTAATTAATCCGGACAAGAAACCAGGAGTAAAGGTTGTTTCAGTTGACTTAGACTGAAATCAATGCAGCACCGTTGTCACTTGATCATTCATGATAAAGGATTACTGGCAAAGTCAATGACTTCATGACCTTCCTTAGATAGATTTGATAGACTTTTTACCCATCTATCGTCCTGTGCTATTGTATAGGTACATCTAAAAAAAATTGAATATTGTGAAAAAGTTCAATATTTGGGCTGCACAGTGGCATAGTTGGTAGCACAGTTGCCTTGCAGCAAGAAGGTCCTGGGTTCGATTCCTGGCCCGGGGTCTTTCTGCATGTTCTCCCTGTGCATGCCTGGGTTCTATCTGGGTTCTCCGGCTTCCTCTCACAGTCCGAAAAGGTTAATTGGCCTCTCCAAATTCTTTCTAGGTGTGAGTGTGTGTTTGCATGGTTGCGTGTCCTGTCTGTTTCTGTGTTGCCCTGCGACAGACTGGCAATTTGTCCACGGTGACCCCGCCTCTTGCCCAGAACGTTAGCTGGAGATAGGCACCAGCAGCCCTCCTGATCCCACTAGGGACAAGGGTGTTAGAACATGGATGGATGGAAGTTCAATATTTTTGCCACATATTTCTGTAATTTGGATGATTGTGTCTTATGAATAATGAAGACACAAAAGTCAATGTCTCTAAAAATTTTAATATTAGATAAGATTGATAAATAAATTTGCATAAAGTACTGGCAATGAGGCCATTGAGGTGGTCAGGAAGCCCATGTTGCATTGGTTGCAGCTTTTAAGATGTCTTCATTATTGAATCTGGTGTCTCTCATCTTCCTCTTTACAGTCCATGGAGTCTCTCTGGGGTGAAAAGTCAGACTATTTTGCAGGTCAGCGTCACACAGGAACACCATGGCCAGCTTTTGGTGCCTCTGGAAGTGAGGCCACGTGCCACGACCTGCTGGAAAATGAAAGCGTCTCCTTAAAGCCGGTCAGCAAACCGAAGTATAAAGTGCTCTAAAATGTCCTGGTAGACGACTTCGTGGACTGCGGACTTCAGAAAACCCTAAAGACCAACACCGGTGATGACCTGGCTCCCCAAACCATCACGAACTGTGGAAACTCATCTCAGACTTCAAGTAACATGGCTTCTGTACCTCTCTACTCTTCCTCCTCTTCCTTTCTTAAACTTTACTTTTAAACCACTGAGCAAAAGTCTAGTTCTTTTTCTCTACTGAGTTCAGGTAAGACGCATCGGACGTTGTCTGGCTCATGAGTGGCTTGACTCGAGGAATGTGTGGCACACAGTTCATTGAATCCTGTTACAGCGAAATTTATACAAGTTTCAGCCCATTGACGCATTTGGCAGATTTAGCATAAAACAGAGGATTAATCTATGGAAAAGCACTTCATGCCTGTTGTTGTGAAAGGTGGAGAATCCGTAACGCTGCGGGCCTGTTTCTTCTCCAAAAGGCCCTGGGAACCCCATTAGGGTCCATGGCATCATGAACCCTGTGAAATACCAGGACATTGGAAAAAAAACACACACACAAGATACAAAAATAACCTTCCGGGGCCCCAGACATAAATCATATAGAAAAACTATGTGGTGAGCTGAAGCGAAAAGCTCATAAGAGAAGACCCAGGACTCTAGAGAGAGTGTGTAAAGAAAATATAATATTTCCCGCTGCATGCTCCAACCTTGTGATATTGTGTAGAAAGAGACTAAGTGCTGTCATATTACCAAAGGAGGGCATATTCAGAGCAGTGCTACCAACAACTGTGCAAAAACAGGCATTCCTTAAAGTGGATTATTTTCCCCCGTTAGTAAATGTACTCAAATTAAGCATTCTGTTTTACTTACAGATTCAATGTGAGAATATATAGCGCTGCAATAAAAAATCACATTTATTTTAAAGCTTTCTACAGATCTTAACCAGAGTTGCCAATAAAAGTTTCCAGTACTGTATGTGTGTTAATTACCTCCTGCGGGATTTTACCCATGCAGCTATTGCCACTTTGAAACCCTTCCTGCATGCCAAATGCAACACGACCCATGCAGGTGGGGCCCCGCATCTCCCAACAGGCCAGCTCTCAAGGTGTATAGCAATTATGCACCAAGAAAAATTTCCTCGTGAATACTAAAGACGCGAGGTGTACATTGGCGCATCGCGAAGACAGCGCTGTGGAAAAAGTACTCGGCCCTCGAAGATTTCTTCGTCATACTTGCAAGCTTCACATCAATAAACAAATTTTTAAACAAATGCCAAATTTCAGACAAATATAACCCAAGTAAATAGAAAAGTAGTTATTTCACTTGTGTAGAGAAAAAGATACTCAAAAGAACACAAGTAATTTCCCACTAAACCCAAATAAATGGTTGTCTGAACCTTAGTGGCCACATCTGCCATCAAGTGTTTACAAAAATTGGCAGTAGGTCTTTAATATTGCAATCCAGTCTTCTTTATTTGTATTAAGTCGAATCCTGTTTAAGCTCCTCTCAATGTGTCTCATTTGGATTTAAGACCAAACTTTGACTGAGCCGCCGCAAAACCTGTGTTTTGTTTATGCTTTGTATCATTGACCGGCTTAATATGCTTGATCCTAAAGTTAGGAAATCATACCTGGACATTTTCCTTCATGATTTTTTGCTAGGGAGCAGCAAACGAAATCATAAATTTATCATTAATTATGATGTGAAGTGTAGGTCACACTATCGTTACCATGTTTTACTGTCAGTTCAATGTTTCTTTTCAGAAATGCTGAACAGAACAACAGACCTTACAAAAAGTTTAACTTTTTTGCTCCATAGAGTTATTTTCCCAATAACTATATGAAGCCATGAAAAATGTTTTTTGGCATATGAGACATGCCTTTGTGTCCTTTTTAGTAGTTTTAACTTTTCATGTAGGCTTCTGTTGCTTAGTTTCTTTCTTATTGTTGCTTCTTGAACAGTGACGTTTACTGAAGCAAGTGAAGGCTGCAGAGCTCAACATGTTGGTCTGGGTTCTTTTTGACCCACCGATGAGTCATCTGTGCTCTCTTTGGAGTGCATATGTGAATGCCAAATGGACCTAACACCACTCTAAAAGCAGGAAGTGAATGAAAGCGCATGGCATTCTGGGTAAATACAATAAAACAAACGCACAAGTCTGGCGCTAGCAGGAGAAATGAGTCCTTATCTTTCACCAACGACAAAAGTGAAATCATACGACCGTTAAAATCTGACGCCGCTTCCTTTATCAGTTCTTGGTGCAGCGCCACCACAGGTGAGGAGTGGAACAGCTTTTTCAAAGGTTTTGGTAGGTTTGACACAGAGCAGTGTGAAAACAAAGCGCATCAGTTGAAGATGTAACAATTGTTGCAATTTTGGTCTTTACTCAAAACCGAGTATAACGGACTGTCAGGCGTGAAAACACCTCAAGTATGTTGCGGTTTTAGATCTTCCAAGTTCTATTTCAGTGATTCCTGGCAGTAATCAACACTTAGAGTACACTAATCAAATCAATAAAAACAAAAATGGTTATAGGATCGCTTTTTCACGCACATTATTTTGGATAGATTTATTCCCTTTATATAGAAAACCACAATTTGAGAACATTATTTTGCATTATTTAAGACTAAAAAATAGGGGGAAAAAACCTCTAAGATGAGAAATACTGTAGCACAGAATCTGAGTCATGCTGTAGAACATTAATGGAGACGAGAACCCGTTTGAAAGTGGATTTGTGAAGATTTGTGAAGTGGTTTTTAAAAGGCCTAAAGAAGTCACATGCTGTTGGATAGTAAATGTTTTCACAGCTTCTTTTCATTGTGGCGACGCATAAATTCAACATGACAGATACTGGAGAGAGTCTGGTCTGCCCTTCACTGGCGTCCCCTGGAAACAAGAGGAGCACAACTCCTCTGCAGTTTAATTCGCACCATGTTACACACATTATTATCCGTGTGGAAATAAATCACACGTTTGTACTGTAAATACATTTGCCCAACTAGTAGCTAGGCGCGCTGGGGAAAACGCTCGAAGGTTACCGCCACAGAACACGATGAAATTGAACCACCAGAAGTAATAATAATAATAAAAATAATAGGAATGCACATGGAGCTGGAAGCGTCTAAACGAAAGCGAAGGGGTGTGGAGGAAACACTGCCAGGCCAAAGAGCGGCGCACGTAAACGTAACCCAAATCACCGCGTCCCTCGCAAAGCAGCTTTTTATTTACGAGCTCTCATTAGCAAATGACTTTCACGTGGCCCTGTACGCCTTAGCCTCCCCGCTCTCTTTTCATACCGTAGAAAAGAAAATCCACACAGTCATCATCCTGGAAAATATAGTCATAAGTGCTGCGAGTTCTCAGGGTGCAGCGAAAAAAATTTAAGAACAAAAAAAAAATCTTCCGGTGTTCATCCAAATCGGCATAATTAACCTGCAGGAGAGAGCGCTGACTTTCATTTCGTTACCGCCCACAGGCACGGCGGCGGGCATCTGTTCAGAGACGGACCCTGTTTAGGGCCCCCCACCCCCTGTGCGTGCAGACTGACTGGTTTGTACCGTTCCGCTTTTGCGATGGCTACGACATGAAAGAGTCGCCCGCCTGCTCAGAAAAACAATAAAATATGAACAAAGGCATGGTGAGCACTTTGTTTCTCTCTCGCTCTCTTTTTCTGCTTGGAAATGCTGCTTCAAGTTTGTTAACATTTCATCCCGAGCCCTCGAAGCTTCCACCGGCGCGGGGCGGTGCATCGACCTTATCGGCGGTGAAACCGTCTGGTGCTCCCGGTCGAGCGATTGAACGACTGCTGAGTGTACGGCGGACGCCTGCCAGGCAGGTGGATGCATTAACGCCGTCCCGGGAGAGTCGCTGGTATGATGAACACCTCCACCTCCCCTCCAACTGTCTCTGCTGACAACCTCTGGTGGAGGAGCTATGACGTTTCGTCCTCTACACACACCGACAACAGAGTCGCTGTGGTAAAAACACGCTGTCATACACGTGTATGTGTATGACAGCGGGCATGGTGTTCCAGAGGGTAACGCATCGGGAGGACAGTGAGTAGTCACAAGCTGATGCTGGCGTCGTCATCAGAGGGTTGCTCTGGATGGAAACTTTTCTTCTTTGAACACGACGACGCTGTTCGATTCTTCCATGTTACATCCCAAAATTGTTTCCCATTCAATCAGATAAAAGCCATAGACTTGTGGATTTTATCAGGGTTATATGCCATCTATTTAAACCAAATGCCTTGAGTTAATTGTTTAGTTTGCGCTAACATGGAGGCGTTTTTAGGTGTACGCGCAGTGTTTTGCTGTGCATCCAGACGAATGAAATGGATGGAAGAATGAAAGAATGGAAATGATCATTTTTGAAACTGGCTGCCAGGTTGAATAAATTTCAGCTTCTTGTTTCTGTGTGGCAATGCGAGCTGCAATTTTTTTTAAGGGGCAATTTTATGTGTTTTCCAGTCACGTTGTGCCATTTTATAAATCAGTAAAGTGACTATGTTTACTTCAGTTGTTCTAAAATTGCTGCATATATCAAATATGACTTACAAGAAATTAAGAAAATTGCTCTTTCTCAAACTCCACCTTAACTCTATTAACTCTATAACAAGGTTTTTACCAGCGATGCACTGAGAAGTAGCTCTTATAATGAGCTCAGCAGATGCAGTTCCACCAGGTGTTTGCTAATTGCTGCTGGCTAGTCTGAAGGAGCTGAGTGAGAAAGTCACAGCATTCCAGGGGTGTTTATGATGAGGGAGTAACTTTTTAACATGATATAAAGCTAAAAACATTTCATTTTACAATACACTGCCCCTGTAAACAATACTGCTGTAGCCACGTCGCCATTTGGCGTTTTGTTTGTGTGTGAGTCATTCTTTAGCATTGTTACAGGGCCACAGATAAACCAAATGCCTTGAGTTACCTACTACATCAATTTTCATTGCACCTCAACCTGTCGTAAACGTTTACAAAAATATACCGTGAAATTTTTTGCCGAACTTTCAGAAAGCCAGACGTCATCAAATGTGGATCATCAGGACGACGACCCCTAAACGTCCAGCAGCTCCAGTGGAACGATTTGGATTTAATGACAATCACTTCTTAAGATGGCCCAGTCAAAGTCCACAACAAAACCTGCAATAATCCTAATATCTCTATTTTTTACACTTTACAATCATGTAATATTTTGTGTTGGTCTGTCACGTTAGCTCCCGCCTAAAAGATCACAAAAATCATATTTATTTTCTTACCTTTCTTGATGTCACTTGTTATACATTTCTCTCAATATCTAATATCATTTATTTAGCCTTTTGTTTTTAATTTGATGGCTTTTCAGAGCGTGAATACTTTAATATCCTGCAGGATGTCTCTGCTTCATGCAACTGTTGAGCTCCCCACCCAGATTCCCTCCTCCTTAACTTTCAGAAAGGCAGGCTCTGTGTTTACTTTACGACCTGCTTTTCTTTTTAAAGCTTGTCAAAACCAAGAGGCAAACCGCAGCAGCGCGGCTGCAGGCAGCTGTAGTGCATAAAGTTCAAAAAGCAATTAAAAATAGATTTTACAGAATCCTGTAATGAAATGGCAGACTGCATCTTAAGGTTCCTTGTGACAGCTTTTCTATGTTTAAAGAATGTGCGCAGATAACACAGCGCTCCGAAAAAGAAAAGAAAAAAATCAAAGGAAAATGACAAAACTGTCCATAAAAGAGTTATGGCTGAAAAAACAATTGGGTGACGCAAGACAGCTGGAGGAACGCAGGAAATGAGTAAATCTGCATGAAATTTGGCTTCACGTGTCTCCGTCAGCCACACAAACACACCTTCACAGGACCAGACGAGTGTGGGCACCAGCATGATCGTTCCGTTAATGTTTTCTCTTTTGTTTGTAGCTCTGTGCAGGTAGGAAGTGACAAAGATCACTTGCATTACTTTGGCCCCTGTGGGCCCCTAGGGGCCCATCTAGAGATACAGCGGCGTTTTTTTTCCCTCTCTCCTGTTGATGTCATAGTCCTGCAGAGAATAAAGCAAGAGTGTTTCCTGTTGATGTTAGGATGCTAGTGCACATCTGTGTGTGCAACACCCCCACCACAAACACGCACACATATATAAAACATAACACCCAGTGACTGCACCTTCACCCTCCCTCTGAACTGAGTCCTTACATGGGGATGCACTATGCCGGCTTCCTGTCCAGCATTGCAGATCTCACCTCACTGCAGCTCCCAGCGTGGGGTTGAATATTCCCAGTGAAAGTGCAGAGAATTAATGGAGCAGAAGCATGAAGCATCACACCGACCAATCAGGCTGCAGGATGGGGACCATTCCCTGGCTTTAGGCTGAAGCCTGACTGAGTGGAAAGACTCGGACTGGCATTGTGTTTTGATGCAGGTTCATTACAATTGACAAGGGTTCTAAAGCAGGTCAGAAAACTGAAAAATTTAGTTTAAATGAAGTGTTTTCAACAAGGAAGCTTGGAAAAATTACACAGTATTTTGTGTGCTTTCTGTAAAAGTTGTACATCCATCCATCTACCTGTCAGTTATTCATCCATCCGTCAATCATCCATCCATCATCCAATCCAACATCTATCCATTTGTCAGTGGGTGACTGTGGCTCTGTGGGAAAAGTAGTTGTCTTGTGATCGGAAGGTTGTAGGTTCAATTCCACCTCCTGCCCAAATTGCCTACCGATCTGCTTATCAATGTGTGAATGTGACTCTAGTGTAAAGCGCTTATTGAGTGGTCAAAAATGATTGGAAAAAGCGCTATATAAGTTCAGTCCATTTACCATATACCTATCAATCATCCATCCATCAATTTGTACATCTGTCAATCATCCAACCTAATATCCATTCATCCTCCACTCGTCAATCATCCATCCCTCCATCCATCTCTCAATAGGTCCATCCATCCATCTGCCAATCATCTAATCTAATATCCAACCATCCATCTTCCTCTCACTGGCTTTGTAAAATCACATTGAATTTAGATCAGACAGTACTACAAAAGTCTGGATTACAGACTTTTGTAGTACTGTCTGATCTAAATTCAATGTGATTTTTCAGTTCAAACTGTAATAAATTGGTCTATAAAGCAGCTAAGAACTGTGGAAATTAAAGCATGGAAAACTATGGCGTTTGAATATAAAGAATGAGTGGGAACTTTGCTTAGAACAACATACTCACGCTTAGGGACCTGAGGCCACACAGCAGCAGTTACCCTTTGTTACTGTACATTCCTGGAATGGGGTGTATGTTCAGCTTGAGAAGTGCTTAAATGTGATGAGGTTACCGCGGTTATAAATAAGCAGAGAGGGGAGAAAGATGCGCAAGGGAAGTTCTCAAGCGTTCAAAATGTTACATCATCCGCCCTGCAGCGCTCGCTTTCGATCAAATGCTCATTTCATTGGCTGGTCTGACAGGAAGTGTTCGGAAAGACACCGTCCTGCTCCCGGAGTCTGAAACGCCCTCTGTAGTGTCAGATAAAACGGAGCCTTGTGTGCACAGATGGGAACCCACACGGGCCCCGCCCCGCCTCCGGTCGTAACGCCAGTGAACTGACATCTTGGCGGTCGCTTTCTCTCTTTTGAGCTCCCGTTCGTCGCAGGCTGTGTTTAGCTACGGAAGGTCACCCGTGCGTGCAGGCGCCTCATTTTGCGCCCGGTATCTGGGCGTGTGAGAGCACAGCTTGTCTCCTGCTGTTGACTCTGGCTCAGTGACAGTCCGAGTGCCGCGCCGGTCGGACGCATGGGAGTCGAGTCCCCCTCCTGCTTCTTCTTCTTTTCTTTCTCTTTTTTTTGTGGGGAAAATGAATATTAATAATTCAAAAGGGAGGGATCTCGATCTCGGCGGCTGTTAAGCGTTTACCGCCAGATGAGTTGATATTGCCTCTGCATGAAAGGCCACCAGCAGGCAAAAAGGCAAGAAAGGAAAAACTGTGAGGCTCCTCTAAAAGGCCCCCCTGAGGTTGCTACTATCGGCTCAGCTGGTGTGGTAGATTTATATTACTTTGAAAAGACAAAAGCAAACCCTTTCAGAGCTCCCAGAAAGCAGAGGATGTTTATTATGAAAGTTGCTAAAAACAACTCAATCCTCTTTTCAAAGGGGCAGCATTGTGTAAGATCGACTTTTTTAAAGATTTACATCATACTATGATATAAAACATACCTGGATTGTTGCCTTGATTCTTTCACTCATGTTTGAGAAACCCGTAATTCTCTTGTGGCCACCATTGTGTTTGTATTTTCCAGGCACATAGTGTCACTTTATAGCAAGCAACTGTGTTACCTTCAGTTGTTCTAAAAATGCTACAAATGTCAAATACGACAATTTGATTTCATAATTTAACGTCTTGAAATTGGGCTCTGTCTGTTTAAAAACTCCTGCTCTTTCTGAAACTTCACCTTCAGGAAGTCATCACATCACTCCTCTAATAACCCTTTAACAAAGATTGTACCAGCTTTTTGCTGAGCAGCAGCTCCTATTAATGAGGTCAGCAGATGATGTTTGCTGATTGCTGTTGGCTAGTCAGAAGGAGCCGAGTGAGAGAGTTGCAGGGGAGGGCTCCTTCCTGAGGTGGAAGCTTGGGAACTGCAGCTCAGAGGAGGAGCTGCGTCTTGAAGGCGGCACTAAGTCCATTCAGGCGTTTTGAACAGCTGCACCGTTGCCATGGAGATTAAAGGATTTATCAAACATGCAGGAAAGAATCAAGGCAACACTTAATTCTTTGATGTAAAGATCAAAAAAGTTCATTTGCTGGTTCTTTTATTTATTTATTTATTTTTTTAGTCAATACTATTAGTAGCCGTTGTGGAAGGTTCATCTGACATCAAATTAAACAAATATATCCCATACTTTTATTTCTTTGAATTTGTGAAAAGACGCATGCTATGTTACAGAAATGCAGGGCTTTGCGTTGGTTTATAATAAGTTCGCTGTGAAACACAGACAGGTGTTTGGACGAAACATGACAAATGTGAAGGAGTTCATACATGTCTCCTCCACCCTAAGAAAAAAGATCCAAATTTCCTTCCTTTCACTCTCTGTCTGTCACCGAGCTGAATTTGCCTTAATTAGACGTTATTTTCCGAGCCACCGGAGGCAGGTGCTAAAGAAGAGCTTTTACTGAAAATGCCCCTCCAACCCCCACCCCCCCGGCGACGACACGACGGTGAAGAAGGTTGGCTTGACCTGTTGTTGTGTGGCTCTGATCCCCGTTGTGAAGTGGGAGGATGTCTAATCGAAGTCACACTGCTGAGTCTTGATGCATCTGCTTTCACCCTGCTGGCACACAAACTACCCTATTCTGTCTGGGTGATGTCACACAGTGGCAGCTGTAGTGTGTCACCCTCACAAAGCCTGGAAGCAAAAAGAGGAAGACATAAAAAAAAACACACTTAAAAGTATAATGTGTGATCAAGTAGAGTATTGTTAGACTGCATCACAAAGTCATTTTCTTGTTTTGGTCTAATGTGAGTTTCATCACTTAATTCCACCTGAACCCAGCAACAAACACTCAGATGTTAAGCAGAAGTTCTGTCCACAAAACTTCAAAGAGCATGATTTACTAAGCAAACATACTTCAGTGTAAAGTAAAAAAAACTAGTGGTGTCTCTTCTATATCAGTTTGTGGTGTTGTATTGTGGTTACTAAAAATGTTTTTCAGTGCAATGTCTGCCTTTCATTTCAGTGGCATTCAACGTTGAGTGAGTCTATTCTCACCATATCACCTTTGTAAACGTCTAACAGTTTAATAAGTTTAACATTCGACAAAATCAGACTGCTAGAATCTTTTTTTGCCAAACTATTTCTTGGCATGAGTGTCACCACTTAAGAGAAGTACAATTCCACATGCACACGCTCAGTCTGCACTGATGAGCTGTTCACTCACCTCGGCATGCTGAAATCTTGAAATGGCATGGCAGTCCAACATGTTTTCTGATCAGAACAGATCATTAATTCACCAATAGAACAGCGATTCCCAATCACCTGCTGGTTGATCATTGCATACCTGGCCATGAAAAAAAGCATACTTTTCTTTCTACACAGACCTTTAGTCATGACATGCATCCCTGCTTCTATCAAAGGCTATTTTTCCTGGTCTTTGCTGCTGGTGTGTTGGAGAAGGGAGGTATGTAAAAGCTGCACGATAGTGGATCTCAAAGACTGGACTTGAGCCCCTTTGAGCTACACCTCATGGATGGATTAAGATCCCTTATGCAGACATTTTTTTGGTTGGGCAATTAAACTTATTTAATATGTAGATAAAAGCAGTCCGTCGGAATTATCGGTGAGTTAACGTTTTTGATTTAATTTAAGGATTTTGGCAGCTTTGGCTCTCCATACATTTTCATGTCAACCGATACAAGTAATGTCTTCTCAACTACCAATCAGTCTAATGACGTCGCTGAATGCGTGGGGTGTTGGGCCCGTCAATGTAATCAATATTTCGATCCTCCCGTACATTGAGTCACTCCACATAGTCAGAAGATAAGAAGGCTTGCTGTCCTGTGTAACTCAAACATTTCAGCAAGCACTTCATGTGGACGTTTGAACCCCTTCTTGTGTCTGGTGCAGATTGGAGGCCTATTTGAAACATATGTTTCCTTTAAGGAAAGATTTTTGTGCAAATGCCGAGCTTCATCCGAGGGACACGCAACACCGTAGCTTAATGGAAACAGCTTGTGCTTAAATGGTTTGTCTGCAGGGCACGAATTATAGAGAAGGTTCCTGCCCAACAATCAAAAATAGAATTAGATCAGAATGCTGAATGTCGAGTAGCTAAAGTTTTCCCTAAATGGGAACATTGCTGTTGCAAAAATGCATCTATTAGGATTATTCAGTGTAAGTAAGTACAGCGATTTACCAAAACAGTAAAAATCTTGAGTGTTGCCGGCAGCCGATGTAATAAACTGCTACATTTGTTGAACATTTTTTATATAATTTCTTACATTTTAGAGAGTACATATCCTTTATTGGAGAAATGGTATTTATAAAATTTTTGGAAAAACATCCCAGATATGAAATGTACATCATGAAGCATGCTCTTTGTTTGTTTTGTTTTTTTACTACATAAATAAATAAATAATATTTAATTATTTACCCACATGTCAGCACAGCGATAAAACAAAACTGTAATTTCCAATTACACATTCAGTTATGCTAATGCTACAACCTCACTTTAATTCTTAGAGATTTTATGTGGTAGACCAAAACAAAGTAGTGTATATTTGTGAGGTGAAAGAAAACTAAGACATGGTTTTTAAACTATGTTTAGCAAAAAAATTAAAAATAATTAAAATAAAATTTGAACGTGTGGAATGAATTTGTGTTCAGATGCCCTAAGTTAATACTTCTTAGTACAATCTTTGACTGCAAGTCTTCAGTATGTAAAGACGAAAGTTTTTCTTTTTTGCAGAGTAACTCAGATGGGATGTAGCACATGCTACAAACAAAATTGTTCTTTTTGCTTCAGATTTTCAATTACACTTAGGTCTAGACTGGCCCATTCTAGACATTGACGTACCTTGGTCTTAACAATCTCATTATAAAGTCATTCTGTTGGATGATTAGCTTTCCCTTTCCTGTCCAACTGAAGAAAAGCAACCCCATTTTTTCCCATGAGCAATGTGTGTTTATGGTGTTTTTTTTCTCTGCCACACGTGTTTTGCACATTGGCCTAAAGTTCGGTTTTAATGTCTAACCAAAGTTTCTTCTTATTGCACACAGAAAGACTTGTGAAGCCCCATGTCACCGTTCCAGTGACTTGTCATTAGTTGACACCTTTACTGAGACAGGTGTTTCCTGCTATTATGCTGCATTCATAATTTAAAAAGGATTAGGTTTACAGGTCAGCACCACCTGATTCTGTCGTTTCCCAGGGAACCTTTGAAGGAAGTAAGATTCTGACCTTGTTACAAAGGTGAGAATCTTTGGTAATTAGGTCTGTTCGGATACCAGGTGATTTGAAGAGACAAGTCGACCCGAGTGAAGTTGAAATTGTTGGATTGGGTTCTTAACAAAATTTCAATCCCCTGTTTTGTACTTCTTGAGGGAGTAAACTTAACCTCGACCCTAAAGGAACACCTGAGATTTCAGAGGAAGCAGGGGAGAGTTAGGGGGTTTCCAAGAGCGTTTGGCTGAGGGACCTAATTGAATAAGTTAGAGTATGTTTTTGAGAAGCCAGACACGGATGATGAGCTGGATTGATCTCAGATTTATAGTCCGTACAAGCTCAAAACCACATAATGCTCGGATAATTGCCCCTAGAGCCGCACAGGCAGCTGCGCTTCTCCTCACGCCCAAACGCAAGACGTGCGTACGTGAACAGCCACTCTGCTTAGCATGCTCTCTGACTCTCTCCCTGTGCTATCGCCGAGCTTCAATTTCAGCAGTTTGCACAAATCCATATTAAGCCGCGATATGTCTTTGGGGCTCAGCTCTGGCATCCTTGGCGCCTTCAGCGGCAAGGAGATGAGAGTTGACCTGTTAAATATTAATGCTGGACCAGATGCCCGACTGGTCGCTGGCATTTATCTTAACCTGCTCCAGCAGGTGTGAGCCCAGCAGGTCCCGCCGGCGTTCCGGGAGGAGCGCTCAACCTCTGGATCATTTGAAGGCGTTAAAGGATTATATCTGCGCTGGACCGAGACTGGACCAATATGCCCCCAAGGGGCAGGGGTAGGAGGGACGGACGAAAGGGGCTGGCGGGAGGGAGAAATGATTGTGTCTCCTCTTGCGAGTGGGGAGAGATGGATGGGGTGTGGCGACGCGCCTGGGAAAACACTCCCCCGCTGTTTGCCTCCCTCATCCCATCTAACTCCCAAGGGCAAACGGGGGAATGGAGCCGGCTGCAGCTGTCTGCAACGAGCAAGGGTGTGTAAGGGAGTGCGAGCGGTTCAAGTTGACCTTCCGTAGCCTCGACATAAGTAGCAGGGAATCACCACCAACAAACTTCCCTCCTTGGGCTCCTGGGCACTGGCCTCCATCATTACTCCCTTGAGATCCCCATGCGGCAGCACAGCCCCCTGCCACCAGCTTTGTATTAACTGTAATGAGGACACCGTGGCGAGGAGGAGAGGAAGAGTCCCAGCATGTGTCACCTAGCTTGAAAACACGACACATCCTCCCTCCTCCCCCTGTTCTCTTGCTCATCCCAAACCATTCTTATTTTCTTCGCCCCGGCTTTTCTTTTCCAGTTGGACGGAGGAAACACACTCAGTGGCACGCATCTAACCAGAGCGTGTGCTTGTCAGATCATCAGGACAAGCAGCTGAGCATAAACCAGGGGAAACCAATCAAGTTGCTGTGAAGTTAAACGGTGGGGACGTTTTAATCTGGTGAAATTGAAAAGGTACACCCCAAACATGAAAAAAGACAAAGAATAACGAAGCATTCCTTTTCTGCTTGAAGATGGAATGAAAGCCAATCTTTTTTTAATTTTTTTTTTTAATAAGAAATCACAGGGTTGGAGGAGGAAGAATCCCCGGCTGTTTGTTTGAAGTGTATATTTGATTCTCGGCACAGAGGAGATGAGGAGGTTGTAGAAATAAGAGTACAGGAGTAGAGAGGAAAGACCTCTGGCTGATCTAAAGGTGAATTGCACTGCTGCTCTCTTATGTTTCTAGTACACAATGTCTCAACAAAGTATTCACACCCTTGTGAACTTTTTCACATTTTTTGACGCTACAACTTGACTGTGTTTATTGGGATTTTCTCTGACAGATCTGCACAGAGTGGTGCAGTATTGTGAAGTGGAACTAGTAACTAGAACATTCCTGGAGAAATTTAAAAGGGGCCTGTCAAAGTGTGCATGTCAGTTGGAACCCAGCGTTCTGATGGTGAAAATTAGCAACAACTGAGATGAACTAAAATGCAGTCAATCGCATGTGGAGTATTGTTATTATGTTGACTAACATGGACTTACACCATTTGGTATGCAAACATTGGTGTATAAGCTAAAATTAGCTAAAGGCTAAAGTTAGCTTAGATGTTGTCAGTAGCATGTATCATATCACTAGCATGTTGATTTACATTGACTTAATCTATTCAGTATGATAAACATAGCTAATGAATCAAAAATTAACTGAAGTGCTAACATTAGCATGAGCGCTATCGCTAGCTATACCAGCAGGATGAGAGTTATCGCTAGCATGTCTACTAACATTAAATAACCATTCAGTGTGCAAATATGTGTAAAAGATCAAATTAGCAGAAGTTCTAAGGTTGACATAAATGTTGTCAGGAGTACATCGGGTATCACTAGCATATTGACTTACATTGACTTACTACATTCAACATAGAAAAAAATAAAAACTGAGCTCAAATGCTTATTTGGGCGTAGTTTTTGCCTATTTTGTCGCCGCACGCAGCAGTCAGGGCCTTCAATAGACATCTGCTATACCTGAACAATACACACAAAACAATGCAAAACTATGCACCACACCAAGCCACAGGCATCCAATAATATGGAAATAAATAAAAATATGTCAAGGCCCCAAATAGAGTCAACCTGAGTAATTAAATGTAGAAATTGGATGGCAAGACTGACTGAAAAAAGTGTCTTTAATTTGGTTAAAGGTGTTAGATATTTTCTAGGCACATAGTTCCATTGTACAGCACAACTGAGTACCTGTCACCTTCATATTTGTTATACCAAATATGATTAAAGAAATTTGACTGTGTAATTTAACACCTTGAAATTGGACCTCTGTCTCTTTAAAAACTCCTGCTCTATCTGAAACTCCACCTTCAGGAAGTCATCACACCATGGCTCCTCTATTAACCCTTTCAACATTTCAGAGGATCCTTATTATTACTAGCAAGCAAACTTTCATTGAAACAGTCGGTCTCTTTGTGTTTTTTTTTTTTTTTTCTGTTATAAAAGAACATCAAATAATATATATATATATATATATATATATATATATATATATATATATGTTTGTGCATCTTATTGCATAACTTCCTGTATATTGTGTTGTGTATTTGCAGACAAGATGCAATCACCTCCAATCTCCAACTTTCTTTTATCCTCTTGTTTATCGCTTTCAGTATTAAACTCACACAAGCAGGCCCACTGTAAGAGATCCTACATACATAAGGGTTAATAATTACTCTTTCTCACACACAAATAAAGTCCTTATCCTCAGCTGTACACAGATTCAGTACTTTTATACATTATTAAAAACAGACACCCTCCCATTGTCAGTCTTTCATCCCCACTTTCCTGTTTCTTCCACCATCCACTCTGCTCCCACTCCCCCTTCATTTCTCTCCTTTGCTCCTCTCCTCCACTCCTTCGTCCATCCTTCCATCTCGCCCTCCCTCTCTCATTACCTTAATTAGATCCAGCAGATGAACATCGTCTCGTCTGTTGGGGAGGAGGCTCGGCCTCGGTGATGCAATAAGGCTCATTTGCATCGGCAAAGTTAATTGCGGGAGCGGAGCAGGTGTATGGCAATAATGATCATCACACATGACACTCACCTGTGACCGTCGGCGTACGTGATGTGCACACACTGAGACACTGGCTCCTACTGCAGTGTGTGCAGGAGTGTGTGAGTGTTTGTGTCACTCCAAACTTGATCTGCACTCACAGTCAACTCCTGTTACAAAGTTGGTCTTCATAACTGATCCCTAAAGTTCTGCTGATGAAAGATTTAGTGTGGTAGCCACAGACATTGATGGGTGGAAGAGGTGAAAAGAGACAAAAGTAAAACATTTAACTTCTCATTCCCCAAGAAGAGGTCAGTAACGAGCCAACATCATGTTTCGTTCATGAAAACAACTTGAGATGATGTAGGCTTTGTGACTTGATGCTTTTAATTTAATCCAATACACTTTCTTTATAAATTCACAATAAATAATCTTAAGGCAATTTATAAGACAAAGAAATTCAGTTTATGTATAGAAATATAAGTTCAAGTCCAATTTTACATAGATTGTTTCAAACTGACCTAAATACATTCCAGGTTGATTATCAGTATATCAATATAATAAAGCAAGACTTTATTTCAACGATAAAAGCTTAGTCTAACTTATAGTATTTTCAACAAATTCTCAATGTGTGCTCTGAAAGGAAGGTTATCATTCAGCCAAATACAGGCTTATTTTGTTTTACAGCAGTATAGCTGATACTGTGCTGTAAGATTTATTGTGCTTGGGGCATTTTCTGTTATGTTTCAGATTTCTTCATTTTATGAACCAAAGAAAAACTTCTGCGCTAAAATAGAATTGATTTTTTTTCAGTGTGAGATGTAGCGGTTGGAAACATGGTGGTAAACAAGTACAAGTAAAAGCTTACTATTGGTACTGATGAGGTTGACATGCAAGAAACGTACTTCTAAAAGTAAGGCAAATGTTATCTGAGTGCGTGACCTTGCAGGTTAACATCATGTGAAAGAAGCTGGATGGCGTCACCATCACCCTTTGTCCTGAATGGATAACAGACCTCAAAGTGAAGATCACACCTGAGTGTTTCCAGGTTAGGAAGGCTAGACGATGTGACTCACACTTGAATTTTGTCAAGTCGGGTGGACATGATGGTGTTAGTGGAGGTTGCACTTCTGTTAACAGTGTAAGATGGCATTCACTGTGCATATTTAACACCATTTGATTCAACACCATTCCAAGCCATATTTAGATGCACTTAGGTGCAGCATTGCAGACCCTTAAGAAGCTGAATTTAAGCTTTAACGTAAACTGGAAGTGGAGAGTTGTTGCTTCTCTTTCCTATGTGTTTTCAGGTTGAACAATGTGTAAATATGTTTTTTTGTGTTGTCAGTTGCCATATGTTAAAAGAAGGGCTATAAATACAGTGCTCTGCAAAAATATTCCTACTTCCTTAACATTTTTTATTAACATTTTTTTTTTTTTTTCACATTATAATCACAAAATTCTGTGGTTTTTGTGTCAACATTGATGGAAGGCTTGAAGGATCTAAATACAATGCAATCCTGAAAAATACCTATTACTTTCCAGCAGGACAATGACCTTAAACACACTATAGCAAGCTGTAAAGAATGGTTAGATAAAAGCATATTCATGTGTTACAGTGGCCTAGTCAAAGTCTATGTCTGAATCCAATTGAAAATCTGTGGCATTACTGGAGAGTTCATGTTCACAGATGCCATCCATTCAATCTGAATGAGCTTCCAGTATTTTGAAAAAGTAAACTGGGGAAAATTTGAAACTCTATTTGTGAGTAAACCAAATTGAAAGGTCCCAAAATAAACAACATACAAGTTGGCTTTAAAAAAAATTCATTCAGCACACCCAGCTTTTCAGGCTTTTTTGGTTAATTTTTTTGAAGTATGTATAGTTTTCCTTCCATTTCTCAAATATGTGCTCTATTTGCATTAGCCTATAGAGTAAAATCCCATTGAAATACATTTAAATTTGCAGTTGTAATGTGACCCAATGTGGAAAAAAATAAATAAATAAAAATGGAAAAAGACTCCAGGCTGGGATTTTAACTCAGAATCTTCTTGCATCCAGCGAGCCGTTCTACCCTTATGCTGTCAAGTACAAGTACAGAAACACATTATAATATATATATATATACATACATATAAAGTTGAGTCACTTCAGTGGTACCCAGTACAAAACAACAATTTAGATAAACACAATTGAGAGGACTGCAAATTGCTGTCACTGTCAAAGTTTTTTTTCTCCCATTCTAATGTGATGTGTAACTTGATTCAAACGGGCTGTAATTATAGTGACAGCAATAAGCCTGTGCAAAGACACACTAATTTCAGTATAGGATGTTGTAGCAAAAACCTTGGTTAACTGTGCAGCCGATGCCTGTGCTGTGTTGCGGGCAAAGGATGCAAAAGGATTCAGAGAGGAGCCCCTGCACACATTTGGTTTCAATGTAAAAAAATTCAAGGATTGTCAAAGTGAAAATGTGATGATCATGCCAGATGGCGAGTTTTCAGCCACTTCAAAGAGGCAGGATGGAGCTTTGTAGGCATTCTAGCGACAGTGCTTTCTTTCATGTGAGGGTCAGAGAGGTTCAGCGATGCTCCGTCTGAGCATCTTCATTAGACTGTTCCCTTCGTTACAGATTGTGATTTTAATTGTCTCAGTACTGTACACATATTGCATTTCTGGCAATGTCGTCTTTTTTGCTTCGCGTCAACACTTTGCATGTGAAATAAAATAGTGCAATTTATTTTAAAAAGTCTTTCTAGAGCCCAGTAACTTTTTAAGCTGGCCTACTGACTACCACCCTGTGGTATTTGCAGTGATATCTCAGTCATCCAACAGGAAGGGTGATGTTACCTGCTTATTTGATATTTTTTGATGAAGTCATGGCACCCAATATTGCAACACAGTATAACACTCTATATTTCTATCTGGTTTTCATTTATGTTAATTTATTTATATTTGTTACGCACAGACAAATGTGGAAATGGAGAAAAACTGAAGGTAAAATCTATGTCTCAACTTATGCAAGTGTAACACTGAGATACTTTCTGAAAATTACACAGGGCACACATAAACAAGCTTTTCCTTCCTCTTTAATGCTTTATTTATGGAAAAAAACAGGACAAGGCGAGTCTAGGTGAGGTAGGTGAGTATTTGAAGAGTAGTTAATAGAATTTTTCCAACAAAGCAGTTCAAGAAGTGCGGGAACTGGTGTGAAAGCTGTTTCCATAACAAAATTCTTAAGAGCTGGTTTGGTTTTCCGCAGTCAGACAAATAGATCTCTTCCAGTGTCTCATTATCCCTGAAAACAAATTTTCCAACATATTGCATCTGGATTCACAAACATATTTGAAACAGTCTGTGTTTTTGAACAGTCTTTATAACACTGACTGACATTTTCCACAGCTGAAGCATTGTCCACATTAACAAGGATCTTTTTCAAAATAACTTCTACGGCCATTGAATTTCTGGTTCACATGTAACTGAAGTTTTTGTGGCAAAACTGAGATTTCTAATTATGCTTTCTAATGTGGAGAGTTTTACAAACTCTTTGGCATATGCTACATGTGACCAATATATTAATAAAAATCTCAGACAATTTTAAATGTTCTAAGTTTTTTGCAATTCCCTGGACATGGATGCACTCTAAAAGTAGCTTTGTCAGTGTGATAGTGCTCTCTTCAGTGTTTTGTTTTCTCCATTTGTGGTTTGTCCCAAAGATTTTCTAAGTGCAATAACGCTCCCTTATTCTAGTTTATAGAACTTTATAGTTTGAACTTCACAGTTCAAACTATAAAGTTAAAGCTTTATGCTATCATGACATCTATTAGTCAGATATGTAATTGTTTACAACACCACAGTAGTGCCCTGTACAAAGTGTGTGGTATTTCCTTGAACAGCAGAAATAAAATCACTTACCGCCAACTTTTGGTTCAGTCTGGCTCATAGTAATCATGTGACACAGTCAGTCAGGGAGCATTGAGATGAGCAGTGTAAATATGAATGGGGGAAGGGTGGGTTTGGTTGTGCTAATGCAAATTTTCCTCCCCGTTGACAGGAGGATAAACAAGAAGCGTTTTGACAAATTCCGCCTGAAGACTGTGATTGCTGTCAGCCCTGACCCCTGTGCCTTTGCCGTGTTTCCCCATAACTCACAATTAACAAAGACATTAGAGCATCCCGAGAGGACCGCCCGGCTTTATTTCCCTCCCCTACAGAAACCGGGCAGCAGCAGCACAAGCGAGGCCCCTGGACTCGAGCCCAGTTCGGTAATTTAGCTGGAAAGAGTGATATCAAGACGAGAGGAGGGAGGGAGGAAGTAGTACCCAGAGCGCACTTTGGGGTTTTAGGGCTGATATGGATATGGCTGTGGTAATTACTTATTGCTTGTTATTGCTCGTGCTGTCACACCTGTGTCCGGGTAAAATGCCGGTGCAGCGCCGGAAGGCATCCCACAACATCTGAAGAATGTCAGAGATAACATCAAGCTGAATTAAGCAGGCTAGCGGCTGGGATATATACCTGAAACAATGGAAAAAAAACAATCCCAAAACCCCTCATTTGGCTGCTTTAGAATAATGCCTCATCCTCCGAAGGTTTTACTTGTTATGCGTTGTTTTGGACAGGTGAGTTTTGGCTCAGTCCTTTTATTTGGGAAATAAATGAGCACCTGTTTTTCGACGTGTCAAACTCAATCTCACGGCTCGTTAGCGGGGACGCTGCCCAATAACCCAGCTTTAGCGCCGCTTTGGCTCCTAATTCCCATCTCTAAGCTGTCACACAGAGTCATCGCCACAGTCATTCATGTTTTTATTCATTTCATATTTCATCATTTATTTATGGCCAAGCCAGTTTGGCACAGTACCACAAGATTCTATGACAGAGGGTATTGCGAGTCTGACCACAGACAACAGTTTTTCACTTAAGAATCGCTCACCAGTGAGAGTTAAGTCTGCTGCTATCGAGAAAAGACAGACATATTTTCTTTACGTTTTAACTTTAAGTCTGCTACAGTCTTACAGGAGTGTTAAAAACTAAAAAGTAAAGTTTAAAGTTGCTTGCAGCTAAGCATAACTAATGCTGATAATAAAAGTCTGTGTGTGTGTGGTTGATAGTACGAAAGTTGTGCATGAAACTACTTTGCAATACTTTGGTTTTACATAATTCACACAAAAAAACCTACAACATTTTCAACTACAAAGTTAAAACTATGCAGAGAACCTTCTCAGTTGTTTCCATAGCCCTTCATTTGTCTCTTATGTTACAAATCTACATTGCATCATCAGCAAAATCCTCACTAAGAAAACTCAGAACATGGCATATCAGAGTTTAAATCTGTAGTAGTCCAAGCAGTAAAAGCTAGATTAGTTCCTTTCTATGCCTGGAATTGGTCTAAAGTGCTTTGGAAGCAGTACTCTTCAGTGTTGAGGATGTTACAGAGTGAACAAGATTGAAAGATATTTTCAGCATGAGATATTTAAAACTGAAGACAAAAGAATACAGAGATGTGAAAATCAAATTAAGAGACATATTTGCCATCTGCAGAACGAAGCAAGTGATCTGGAGTGAAAGGTTTTCCCAGAGTGTAACAAAAGGGAGTTGTTTCACTCTTTAGAGCTTCTACCTTCTATACATCACAGAACAAGATGGATTTGGAAATATTTCCTTTTGGAAATATTAGTTCATTCATCTGAAGAGAGTCTATATAAAAGAGACGTTTGTTGTAAAACAGGAACACAAATTTAAAGAAAATTCAAACAGCCTTGTCCAGCAATGTTTATTTATATCAACCTGGATATGCATCTGCCAGGTTTGTCTCATAAAGTTCCCAAAGATGACTTTGTTTTGGGAATGGATAAATAAAGTGAACTAACACTCCACATATACTCCTACTACTACTCATAACCTTTTCACAGACCCCTGCTACTGAAAGAAAAGTTATTTACCCCAATCAATAGTTCATTACGAGATAAATGAAACATTTCAAGAAACTTACAAGTTCATTCTTGGCTTTTAATGTCATGTTGCCTTTGACATAAGCACCTTGTATTATCATTATATCAAAGAGTAAGACTTCACAGAGGTGTTATTTCTAAAGTAAGAACTGTTTGCAGTGTTAAAACATGTAAAATAGACCTCTGGTTTAATTTCTCTGCAATCCAGTGTCTTTTGTGGTTTCTTCATCCATTTATGAAATCTTTTAGTGTTTGATAGGAGGAAAGGAGGTGCCCTTTACCCTCCTCTCCACGTCATCCGCCCCCTCGCAGGTAACAGAGCTGTCACCCAGCCTTTAACTAGATCTGAAAGCATTAACACCCTCACCCTGCGTGCTCTCTCCCGTGGGACCTGAGCCATGGGCGACAGCAGCTTTGCCCTCCAACCACCATCACCTGCCAGCACTTCCACATGAGGATGTGTGCCGCAGAGCTCCGCACACATTGGCAGCAGTGCCCCAAAGTCTCTCAGCAGGCTCTGGCATGGATCCAGTCTGTTAAGCCAAGGCCAACAATAAAAAGGCAGCCAGAAAGAAGACAAGTGAACAACGTATGTATAAAGAAAGAACATTTTCTCTATATTTTATTCAGTCTTTAAACTATGTTCTTTCTTTTTTTAATTCATGGAGTATCCCAGAATGAGTTTGTGAAGCCTGCAGAAGTAACAGAGGAGAAACATTGGCTACAGGATCACTGACTAGGGATCATCTGCTCCGTTGCCTTCCATTTTTATTTCTTATTAACCTAGCTCACCAACTACAAAGACATTTTTTACTCAACAGAGGGAATAAGAATAAGGTTAATAATGGCGATGGTATTCCTGATGAATTTTTAAAAGGATCACTGGTGACCTTCTAAGGGCTTTTAGTCCATTTTTTAAAGGGAAGATGCAGCACTTGCTACAAAACATGGTCTTGCGACTGAAGAACAATAATTTTACTAAGGTCATAAAAAGATTGAATATTATATACTAGATCAATTGCAAAAATATCGGCATTTTGCTTAGTGTTCTCAGATCAATCAGCTCATCTGTCCACCTGGTCAGTTTACTGTTCAGTCAATCGCACTGATGCAATGATCATTAACCAGTTAGTTGTATTTTAGGCAAATTTGGGAGGTAACAACTAATGAACGTAAAGGAAAAAATGTCAGCATCGAGCAGCATGAAATGCTCCATCATTTCCTGGTGGAGTGACCTTGGACTAAATAAAACACAGTGGAGGAACACTGCGTATTAGAGGTGTGTTGGAACAGGGATGCATCCGAAAGTTTCAGGACAGTGACACTCTGGAGTTTGACACTCCTGATCTAAAAGATAATCTGATGAGTGAAGTGTATTTGAGCAACTTAGGAAGCTTGAGAGGATAGAAATACTCCAATCTAGTGTCCTTATCACACCATTCAAATTCTCAACTTTCCTTTAAATGTCTTAACTAGATGATACACTATGCAGACGCCCTGTGTGCACTGATGAAGACTTAACACCCAGATTGTGTGTACAGCATGAAACTTTAATCTATAGATCATTAGGTACGTAATAAAGTAAATCACCCCATGCTGATGCAGTGAATCCATGTAAGACACGTTTTTCAATAGGTCGTCAATAAAACAGTTAACTTTAATGCAATAAATGCGACAATTTGTCTACATTTTAAAAACAAATTTGTGAGTAGCACATTAAGTCACCACTGGAGAGCTAAAGGACTGTCTTGGCTTTGTGCAGGGCTTTACTATAAGCCATTACAGTCTTTCAAAACAGTGTTGCACCATCTCCTGTTTCCCCTTGATAAGATAGTTGTGACTTTGGGATAAAATAAATCACTGTTATGCCGGTGCAAAAAGGAAGGAGTTAAAAAAAGAAAAAAGTTTCAGTATTTTTGCTTGCATGTATGTAGCTGCTTGCCTTACCCCATGCTGTTTTATATTAAAGTGTCTGTTTGGGGACTGAGGAGGGGGAGGAGAACTGGACAGATTCCGACGCATAATTTAAATTTAATTGGACTGGGCCTGACTGGCTAGGGTCAAAATGAAGAGAAAATCAGTCACATTAATCAAGATAAAATTATCAGCTGATTAATCAGTGTTCTAATTATGGTGCCAGTGCTTCTCTTCTTTGTTCTGTTTTAATTACTCTGCTTCATTGTCTTTTCCATATGGCCAGCATGTCCTCCTCAAAATGCCCAGTGAGCACAGACATGCAGACTTTGACACACATCAGCACTAACAGCGAAAATAATTAGTGCATGCTGAAATATGAAAATTGCCCTTTACAGAACCATCTTAAATTGGGAGTATTCTGTCTTACGCTTCTTTTGTCCTTGTCCTACCCTCTTCTGTTTCTTAAAATAAGGTCCTTGGTTATAAATGATGAAGTGATGTTTTACCTGACTCCACAGATTCATTTCAAAACCAAACTACATTCTTTTCAGTTTTGGATTATAGACACAACCAAATACAGCAAATGCTGTTTAAAAATTTATTTAATTTTTAAAGGGGAAAAGCTACCCATGTCAACCTAGAGAATTAATTAATTACACCCCAAATCCCTGACAAACCATCAATTTACTGTGATCATCCACATTTTTCGAGAAAACTGTCTCAATATGGCTGATAACATATGAGAAACAGTATTGGCATCTATCAGTCTTAAAAAGTTTTCAAAGCAATTTCTTGGGGTTTTTTTGGACTAAGGTGAACCACTGTGAGAGGCATTATCCACAACTGAAGAACATAAGGAACAGGGATGAACCTTCTCAGGAGTAGACCTTCCATTCATGGGAAAAATTACTCCAATAAATTACTTTCAAGTTTTTCAGGAGGTCAGAGAAGCACTGAAAGAACTGCAGACCTCCAGAAACAACAAGGCCTTCTTACACTTATCAATTATGTCCTGATGATCCTCAAGGCTTTTGAGAACATATTCTGTAGACTGAAGAGACAAAGCTTGACTTTTTTTGTGATGCCACATGATTTGTTTGGTATATGGAAGTATTAAAACTATTCTGTCTATCAAACGTGAAAATGATCCAAGTGTACAATAGAGTGAACCTTCGGATGGGTTAAAATTAAGGTTTTGGAGCGCCATAGTTAAAGTCACACTGAGATGGTGTGGAGTAATTTAAAATGGACATTTATGCTCAAAAAACCCAGAATGTGTATGAATTAAAACCATTCTGTGTGATCAACAATTCTTCACCACTGCCCAATATTTGCACAAACTATTTTTTTAAGAATAATTTTTTTTATTTACATTGCTGTGCAGTTAATTAATCAAATAATATATTTTAGGTAGCTAATTTTTGAAACTGGTAAATGAAATATTAGTATTTCAATCAACCAATATATTGATTCCCACAGGAGCCTACCTTTATATCACATTATCCAATATTAGTTTATATCTAGGTGTTTTGAATATATTTCCATCATACTCAGATCATGCGCTAACAGCCAGTTATTAGCGGATGTGGACTGCGATGTAATAAGTTTGTGAATAAAACATGTTCAGTTGCCACAGGGGCTCCACATTAGGGAGGGCAAAGTGGTGATTAGCCAGCCCATCAGACTCTGCACTGTAATTCCCAACACTGCTCTTTCCATCTTTCTTGTTTTTTTCCCTCCCCCCATTATTTTCCACTTCCTGTCTTAATTTTTCTAAACTTACTACTTATTACATTCCCCTTGATTTTTATGTGTTATATATTTTGAAACAAAGGGAGGCTTGTCCAGTAATATTTGAAAATCAAAAGAATGTGTATTCTGAGTAAAGTATTTTGCCCATTTCTGATGATGATTGATTAATGGATAAACTGTCACTTTCAAGTACAACACAAAATGCAGTTTTTAAATGTATATCAATCTGAGCAAGCAAAGATGACATGTGGGGTTCCTCAAGGTTCAATTTTCAGCCCAATATTTACATGCCAAGAAAAAGTTTAGGTGATCATGCTTGACAGACAAGCACTGTGTTTTTGTTTTAAATAATAATAAAAAACATAGATACTATTTTTGTAATTTGGAAAAACACCCAGAAGTTGTGGTATTTTTACTCAATGCTGTCATGCTGTGAGAATTTTATACCAGGTCATAGTTATTGGTGAATAAATCTGTTTTAGTAGTCATAAAAAGAAAGCATTGGAGTAAAACAAAGATTCAGACAAAAAAAGAAAAAAATATATACATATCCAAAGCTTTCACAGTGTTTTCTATTCATTTACAGGTATATGAATCTAGATGTGGAGACAGCAGGTTTCCCTTGTGTCCACACGCCAATGACATGTGCACAAGCGAAACGTTTTTGCTCTGGTTTTATTGAGTTGTCAGTGTGCCTGAGTTGAATCAGGCTACTCACACCATCTCCGGCGACCGCCCGAGCTCCTCTGAATATGTAATTAGCTGCAGCAGTACAAGTGTCTCATGAATATTCATGATCTTTTTAATTAGGCGGCTCTCTTCACATCTAGAAACCTCAAAAAGTTTCCTCCTCATCTGGCTCTATGTGTGGCGTGCATGTGTGGGGGTGTCTCGTTGTGTGTGTCTTCCCACCAGTGCTCAGGTGGGGAACGGGGAGAAAAGAAGGGGAAATTCAACACTGAGAGGAAGAAACAAACAGGAAAAGTGTCAGAATAGTACATGTTTTTATTGGGTTTCTAGAATAAGTATCTGTCAAATATTTTAACTGCCATGCTAAAATGCTCACACACAAAGTCTATAATACTGACCAGTTTCAGGCCATCTTTTCTCAATAAGCAGTTGCCTTAAATATTATTTAAAAGATATTGTCCACTTTACCTATGAGCTACATCTCTTCCATTTAATGTCTTCCTTTTTCTTCTTCCCCATTTGCTTCGGAAATTAGAACTTGGAGCTGGGAAAACACTTTGAACTGGGAATGTCATCACCTCTAAATTAACCATCTTCCTGTTGGCAGCAACTATAGCCAATGACATTTGTTAGTTGCTCTGCTCACAGACAACCTTACTACACAGCAATACATGTTGGTTACAATGTAACATTCCTTGCATTCAAACTCTGCAGCAGGAACTCCTACTGCAGTATTTCATAAAATTTACTGACACATTCTAAAGATTTTGTTTTTCATTCATTGGAGTTCTGCTCCCTATTTGAGTTAGTTAAGATTTTGACCCCCAATCAGAATGAAATAACTAAGAGTGACCTCCACCAGATCATGAGTCACATAACCATCCTACCAGTGGTTGATAGTAACTACTTAGATTTGCCTGAGTAAATCTAAGTAGTTACCTAAGTCTTACCTCGGTTTAAAAAAAAACAAAAAAAAAAACTTCCAGAAGTAGTTTTGTAGTAGTATTAGCCCATATTTCCATGTTATTTTAAATACATAAGGAAAAAGTAAGAGGAAAACATAATTTTATCCTCATTAATTGAGAAAAGATAAGATTGTTTTAAAATTCAGTGGCTTACTATAGTTAGAGGCTTCAATATACAGGATCTTCTCATTAAATTAAAATACAATCAAAAAGTTATTTTATGTCATTAATTCAATTAAAAAGTGTAATAAATAGTAATTATAATTTAACATACAATGTTAAATATTCATTTCAGTTAATGTTAATTATAATGTCTTGCAGTTAATGAAGACTGACGATTCAGTTTCTCTGATATTGTACAATTTCCATTTTTACTAAATTTTTGACATGGAAATGTTAGAAATGTGCCCAATCTCCTACAACCAGTAGGATTAGCTAAATCATGGAAAGTTGAGTGGATGAAAAAAGAAGAGTAGAAAAAGGTGCACATTGTACATGATAACTGCAGCCCTAATAAAGCAGAGGTCTATAAAGCAAAGTCCATCAAAGAGTTTGGGGGAGATTCATAAGGTGTGGACTGTGGCTGGAGTTCAGTTTACTTCAGGACATGAACTACAACTGCTGCACTCCACATATATAGGCACCCTATATGTGGAGTGCAACTTTCAGAAGAGTCTTACCTGTACCATTGAATAAAAAAAAAACATTCTTGCTAGACTGTTCCTCATCTTTTCAAATAAAAATAACATTTAGATTTCATTTGGAAATTCCATTTCCACACACTGGAATCAACATTAAATTTCAACAATCTATGATGATTTGGGGAATCATGTTTTCTGTTGGTCCATTCTGTTTTTGTCAAGTCAAAACTCAATGGAGTCATCTATTAGAAAGTTTTAGATCTTCCCTCCATCTACAAACTTGATGGAAACAATGCTTTCTTTCATTTTCCAGTAGGACTTGGCACCTTCCCTCACTACATACCAATACTTGGATAAATGACCATGGTCTTGCTGTGCTTGATAAGCCAGTAAACTGGCCTAAGCAGAATCTCATAGATAATCTCTGAAGTATTATTGAGATGAAGATGAGAGGATGAGAGATACCAGAGACACGCTGGAGGGAGCTAAAAGCAACAAATTGAGCTTCTGTTGTATCTCAGAAAAGCCGCAGGCATATTACCTTCTTACCATGCTGCACTTATGCAGTCATTCATGCAAATCTAGCCTTGACAAAGTATTGAGTGAATACCATACCATGTGTGGACATCCATTTTAAGTAGGCCGACATTTGTTAAAATGTTTTAATTGGTTTATTTAATATCTTAATTTTCTGAAGAACTTCATAATGATTTAAGGTACAAAGCTGAAGGAAGACAAGAACACCAATAACAATTAGCCTAACTGCTATTTCAGTTGTTTTTAGTTTTTTTTTTTAAATCAGTTTTAAACAGAACCAAATAAGCAAAACAAAACAAAAAACTGAATTGAACTGAACTGAAATAAATCAAAAAGTTTGAGTTTTGTTTATGAGTCTTTATATGGACACTTAGTAAGCATGGTGATTAAAATTCCTCTGCATCATCAGTAGGGCACTGGATTAGCTTTGGCTCCAGTGTGAATTCATTATGATGCAGCGCTTAAAGAGGTTCATCTGGTGAACAAAGAAGGTCACAAGCAGTAAACTGCATTCTAGTTAAATTCTGCTTATTTACTAAAGTGGGCAGCTGAGAGCTTGGAAGCCAACTGTATGAGACTGATAGTAGTTTACCCGTTGTAGCAGCCAAGCAGTCGTCACTATTAAACGTCAGCTGACTGATGTGTTTATGATCATCACATGTAAGCAGAGCTATTAGGTATTACAAACATTCAATCTCATAAGTGGCAAGAATGATATCAGAATGGTGTTTGGAAAAGTGTCTTTTTATAGGCGGAACTGGAAAGGGTGGATGACAGTTGGAGTGACACATTTCTCACAAACGTAGTTTAGATTTATTAAGAAGTACCCCTCCCCACACCATATGTAAAGGCTCTGAGTGCTAAAATATCCTGATGTGTCCATGAGAATGACTTTTATATGAAAATCAGTTTCAGGTTTTCACTGACTTAAAATAGCTCCAAGGAGCTGCTCATTTGCAGCAAAGCTCAGCTGGGCTCACTTCTAAATCTTTATTGATTATAACAACCAAATTGTAACTTGATTGCCCCATTGAATAGATAAGTGATTATTTTCATTATTAGTGGTACAATGTGTGATTAGAAACAGCGCGGGTCCAATTTTGAAGGATTCTTTTCTGCTTGTCTCTGGATTAGGCAATTACAACTGTTTTGAGGTTCTTGTTGCTCATTTTAATATTGTTATTTTTGTCATTGCACCTGCAGAAGATCTGCTTTTCTCTGTCGCACTGGTATCAGTTCTGCAATTAAAACTCACAAACTCCTCAGTCGAAGCCGTGTTGAAGTGGCAGCGTCACAACCTAAACATGGAACAACAGCAGTCTCTTCTGGAGAATAAGTGGAAGTGAAAACAAACAAATTCAGATGGTTTGCTGGTGAAACCAGGAATTTATGCACATCATAGAGACATAGACATAACTACTTTCTCCCAAATTATTTCTATTTTCATAGAAAACATATTTATTTTCCAAATTCAGAAGTATACTTACGCTTCCTCAGTATATGGCATATTTACTTTTGAAACAACATGACTTTTAAATCAAACATTTTGGGTATCCTTAAGTGGTCTATTTCATTGAATTTACTTTGTGAGCTATCTGTGCAAAAACAGCAACAGTCGATATAGTTGAGCTGTCAGTTTAATAAATCAAACCTGCCTGGCTTTATTTAGGGCATCTGTAACCTATATGTATCCATAGTGTTATGAGGTTATGAAGTTGTTAGGAAGAAAGTCCAGTGATCAGCACACTTCACCATTTTGGTCTTCATCCTGTCTATTATGAGCCAATGCTGAAAGGCGAACTGGCATTTTAACTGTAAAACCAACAGCAAGGGCAAGACCTGATCAAACCTTTAATCATTTTGAACATATTTTCACCCCCTTTGTAAGTAGTGCAATGGAAGAACTTTTTTACAAAGAGTTACAAAGATGTCATTTCGCATCTTTGTAACTTTGCTTGTTTTGTTTTCAGTTTTTTCGTTGCAAAATGGAGCTGTCTGCCAGAGCATGTTTCATAGCACATATGCATCAGTTCATACTCTAAAGGAGAGCATTTAATACCTGATAATCAAGCAATTTAAAGTAGTTTTTTGTGGCGCCTGGAAGGAATATCAACAAGCAATAGATCAATAAGAGATAACTTGGTTTGATCTTGGTTTGTTATTTCTCATATTTCTGTTTCTTGGTCCAAATGGGGATCAGAACTTAAATTAGTTCAGAAGCAGGAGTTGATATATATATA